>CAIGQV010003909.1:9809078-9839419 GCA_903798115.1 Danio jaintianensis | reverse complement strand
ACACACACACACACACACACACACACACACACACACACACACACACAAAGAACGTAATCAGACAATCATGACTTTGGTGGCCACTTCAGCATATACAGTTGAAGGCAACATTCTTAGTATATTTAGTATTTTTAATATATAATATTTTTTCTAAACATGATCATTTTAATAACAATTTTTTAATAACAATGTTTTTGATACATATTATGTATGAATGACAATACATAATATTTAACCAGTTATAAGCCTGTCACAATAATCAATATATCGACTTATCAAACAACACATCGCCATGACCTCAATCATTTTTAGCGATGCAATATATATCGTCCATACAAAAAAAAAAGTTATATCAGCAAGATTTTAGCTGATTGCGTAAACTCTCTATCTCTATTGGAGGTGTCAGTGTCAGTATGGTTAGAAAAACATTATAGTATTTACTATAAATTACTATAGTATATTTTTATGTGGGCGCCTAACAACTAGATAACTAGATCTGTTACTTTTTCTAGTTCTTTTTACCTTGGACATTTTTGCTAACATTTATCATTATTATTATTTATTTGTTGAGGATATACTTTTTTTTACATTATGATTCCAATGGCTAATTATTAAATTGTTAAAATGACTATAATTAAATGAAATATTCTTAAGAATAAAAATATTATATGTTCTTTGGAAGAGTGTACGAGCATTATGATGCTATTATATTGCCATTCTGGCATTAAGAGTGGCATAAAATGATCTTAAAATGATAATAATATAATTTATTGCAATATATTTTGGTGTATTATATCATATGACAAAAAAATAGACATTGTGACAGGCCTTACTAGTTATTTTGCAAGATACTAGTATTCAGCTTGAAGTGAAATTAAAAGGGTTAACTAGGCTAATTAGGTTAACTAGGGAAGTTTGGGTTAATTAGGCAAGTCATTGGAAAACAGTTGTAAATATAAAATAAAAGTATTAAAGAGGCAAATAATATTGATCTTAAAAATATTTTTAAAAATGTAAAAGCTGGCAAACAACAGAAATAAGACTTTCTTCAGACTAAAAAAATTAAATATGAAATACTGTGAAAATTTCCTTGCTCTGCATCACCTCACTTGGAAAATATTTGGGAAAGTAATTCAAATTTTGTCTTCGCTGTAGAATATACTCACAGAATAGCTCTGTCTTTAACACACTAAATCCCTCACAATATTCCCAAAGAGTTCTAATTAAGACAAATAAAAGCAGGCAAAAAGAAAAGAAATCCAATTCGCCTCACAAACCACATTTAGCATCCCTGTTAATTCCGGGCACCTATAGTGCCCTAAAGTACTGAAAGCACACTGGTTAAATACACAACATGCTGTTGAAAACGAGGGCCAGTAAATGTGAAAGTGAAATGCCAACGTTTCAATGACAGCAATTACAGCTCCCGGTGAGAATATGGCTGCTTTGGTGTGTTCTATTGTTTTAGAAAGGCTGCATGAAACACTCATCTTGGATTACGTGTCACACTTTATTGTTGAAGTGTAAATGCTTTCGTCTAACCACAGGCAACTTCTCGGAGATAGTTTTCAGCGTGCAAACTGTCTAACAGCTAAAGCACAGCACATGGTCAGCATGCTAATTAAAGCACTTAAAATATCAATAGTAAAGAACATGGTAAGTTTCACACATGCATGTAGCACACAGGGCTGATGAGTTCTATGTGCAAAAACATGGACATGATCAATCAATTAGTTGTATAATATGGAATGACACTGATATTTGGGTAAAAATCAAAAAGATGAATAGTGTGGTTTTTCTTGGACTTTTAGACAGCATATGGCACTTTTGGTAAAGGTCTACTGATGTATTGGTTTTGCCGATTAATTGGCACTGATAGTTGATTCCCATAACCATCACAGTTATTGGCAAAAACACAATAATGTGCCAAAAATACACACAAGTCAGACGCATATGTTCAATGTTATAGAAGTGTACTGTTTGTGTATTTATATTGAACCGTTCTGATGTGTCGTGTGCACATGTGTACCACAAACTATCCAAGATTTACATGCAGAACAAATATAATTCAAATCCAAGTTCCTACATGGTTATATTAAGAGGCGAAGGGCATCCGCCTCACTTTTTACAGTTGTGTGTATGAGTGAAATCAATATTGATTATAAGCATTATTATGACAAAGTCTGTGAACTCATTGCTTGACACTGCAGCTCGGCATTATCAATTTAAAATGTAGTCACAAAACACATTCATGGTAAAAAGTTACGCTGCATGCTAGATTTAAATCCTCATATGTACAGTCTGTGTTTGTGATTACCACAACAACACTGACAAACACACCTCTGAATATGAATGATGTCCAGAACCTTATAAATATTCAGAGTGTAAATTACTGTTATTGTGTACTATACATTTATACCTGTATTCAAAAAAATACTGGGGAAAAAAAAAGAAAATATAAGTAGATAATAAATTAAAGTAGCCTATTTGCTGACAACCTAAATAAAATGTTGACAATAGTATAATTATTCACATATATATGAGCAATATCACACGAGTAGCAGTGCGATATGGCTGTATATTGACACTGAGTGTCTCACAGGCCGAGTGTCTTAATGTCCCGCCAGTGACGATATACAGCCATATCGCACTGCTATGAGTGTGATATTGCGTTTATACAACAGTTCGACGGCATAATCGTGTATATAAAAAAGATAAACACCGTCTCAAAAATCCTTTCGTGAGAGGAACTACTTTCTTCCGCCGTTCATACACATCTAGACACACAGAACCAGACAGATTTTTTTTTTTTTAAATAACTGAAACATCCACATCTGTCCATATCATCATCCTTAATTTGGATTATTGTTTCTATATTATTAAAAAGGAGAATTTACTTTTATATTCAGATTATTTTAGAATTGTTATTAATTGAAAAACAATTATGTTTTATTAAACTATGTTAAACCTAGCAACTTAAAATTAACTTTCTTTTATTTTAATTTTCTAAAATACTATTTATTCCTTTAATGGCTAAGTGGAATTTAGTTTAGAATTATTGCCACACGATCCTTCAAAAATAATTGTAATATGCTGATTTTGTGCTCAAAAAAACATTTCAGACCATCTACGGTGGAAGAATTCATCTCACTTTGCTTTAAATGAAGCCCTTATTGCACATCCAATATAGATAACATGTATGTAAGACAAAGCAGAAATTTTCATTTCAACAGTTTGGCTTTATGGCTAATAACAATGCAACTACAGGCAACAAACCAAAACTAAAACCTGCACTACACTCCTCCACCCCCAGTCTGAGAGCTCATGGCACCCAAGCAGTGGGTGATATTAATCATAACAACATGAATATTAACACAGCGAGGGAATAGGCCGTGCTGCGTTACTGCAGATCATCCATTTCAATCTAAGCAGATCTAACGGGAAAGCACCTGACTGGGGAGAAAAGTTTAGCATATTAATCCCCCCTGACAAAAAGAAGAGGGACTTAAATAATTAAACGACCAACCTCTAAGTTCTGGCTCCTTTTATAGCGCTCCGGCGTTTCCCCCTCAGGTGTGAGAGACGAGACAGTGGATGAATTCAATGTGAGACACCCAGTTCAGACTCAGAAAAACACACTTGAGACTTCAGACCCATCTCCTGGGTATATGGTTGTTTTGATGGTTATTAGTTTAATAGGGTTCAGAATTGTTACACGTTCCTTTAGGCTAAAATGACACGGGAGCTATTTGAAAACTTAATGTACAAGTGTGTCTTCTGGGGAGAGATGGTTCATTTAATTTTCTCTCTCCTTTACAACTCGAATCCACTGTAAACAACTTAATGGCCACTGACAGAGTAATAAACACCAGAACACTTTTAATTTGACATGTTCTTAAAGGTAGAGTTCACTGTTATGTCATTAAATATGTTAACCTTTTTCTGTTTTAATGAGGTCATGTTCTATAGAAGCTCATATCAATAACAAATAAAAGTTACTTGTGAAATTTATCATAGATTTCTTTTTTTTACTTTCAATTGTAAGTTTACATCACACAATTCTTTGGCTTTTTTGTTAGTTTTATAGAATTGTGTGGTAAAAAAATCTTATTTTTGATTAATAATTCCTTTTATATCTATTTCCTGGACACTCAAAGCACTTCACACATTTTTGGGGGGGAATCTCCTCATCCACCAGTGTGCAGCATCCACCTGCATGACGAGGCAGCAGCCATATTGCACCAGACCACACACCACAAACAAGCTGATTGGTGGAGAGGAGACAGAGTGATGAAGCCAATTATAATACGGGGATGGTTAGGAGGCCATGATGGAGGCCAGTGGGTAAATTTGGCCAGGATGCCGGGGTTAAACCCTGCTGGTCTCACTAACACCACTTCCGGCAGCAACCTAGCTTTCCCATGTGGTCTCCCATCCAGGTACTGACCGGGTGCAGCCCTGCTTAGCTTTAGTGGGTGACCATGTGAGAGTTGCAGAGAGCTAGCTGCCGGCACTAAATGTTTTTACACTCAGACAGTAGGACTTTATAACAAGCGAGTAAAGAAGGCAGGACTATGAGTATTCCTGAATTCTGATGAAAGAAGTAAGAATTGTAAGTTTTTGTGTCACAATTCTGAGGTAAGAATTCAAAATGGTGCACACAAAGGTAAGGTTGATATTTTTATATAAATTGTAGTCCATTCTGACTACTTAATTTATAATTCTTGACTTTTTTTCTTGTAATCTTGCAATTATTTCTTGATAACTATATCAAATGTGGGTTCATATCACACAATTCCAACAAAATTAAATTTAATTGAATGAATTGTAAGATAAAACTCACAAGGACTTTTTTATTATTCTGTGCCATAAATGGGCTCCTCTAATGTTCACATAGCGATTAATCCAGTAGTCCTTAGGAGGAACCACAAAAGAGTCCATTCCATTATTCCTCTTTTTTCCACCTAAATTCAACCTGTCAATGGAGTCCTCTGTTGTTAGTTTTGGTCTCAAATGCTTCCGTTTTACTGACATCTATCCGCAAATTAAGATTTCACCAGATTTGCCAAGACTTGAATATTTACTTTAATCACTAACGCTACACTTAGAGGTGATAATCATAACTAGAATACGAACCTGACTGTAGTTGCAGTCATACAGACCCTATTCAAGCCTCTATTGTAAGCTGCTGTGAAGAAAGTAATTGCAGTTGTCAAACACTGACAGTGTGAAAAGGCTAAGCTAAGCTAAGCCTGCACTTACGTAAATGCACTTTTTATTTTTGGGTGAACTATTCCTTTGGTGTGCCTTTTATTGATTCCTTGGTTTTTTTTATTGTTTCACTATAAATAATATGCACACTTCATCAGCCTAATTTCACTCTGTCACTATGTGTTGCTATTTATAAACAAGTCAACGTTAAGATATTTTAATAGGGTCGGGTTTAAATCTCATCATTAGCGAAAACTTTCTATTGACTTGAGAGTTTCTTTTGAAATGCTCATTTTAATGAACTGGTTTTAGACACCGTAATAAGTAATTAGTTTTAATGCATCACTCATTAGTTGGCCAAAATCATAATTAACCAAAATAACATAATATATTCGAAAATGTGATTTATGTGATGGCATTTTCAGCAGTCATTATTTCTGTCTTTAGAGTAAAATGATCCTTTAGAAATTAATATAACCTAATTTGGGGCTATAAAGTATCTTTTCTTATTAAAATTCATGTTTTTGTAGAAACATTTTTTTTTTTTCAGATTCAGTCAATAATGTTTTTCAAATTTGAATTGCCAATTTGAATGAAGAATTAACCATAAATATTTTGTCACCTCAATTCTCAACTCAAATTTATTTCTAAAATCATTTAAAAAACATCAAAAAGGACTAAAGTGCTGCATCTACATAAAGGGGCTACAGGGAAATATTAAAACACAATCAAACCCATACTAGCCAAAAGCAAAACCAAACAATACAAAAACAAAGGATGAAAAAACAAGATGCAACTGTCATCAAGGCCAAAAATGCAAAAAAATAACATTGAAATGTCATTTTTTTAGCTATGCTGGCCATCCCGAAATTCTCTATACATCAATTCCACAACACTAAAGACAACAACTGACATTAGGGTCAAATGTAGAGGTAGCACCACCAGAAATGGCACACAAACCAACAAAAGTCATGTCAAGCCGAACAGGACACTAAAGCTAAGGTCTGACAGACACTCGTCTTTTGCTGTCCCAATACAATAAGTGATCTTTCACAAGGGCATCATCCTCCAAACTTTACATTTCCCAGAATCCACAAACACATTACACTGATGTGAAAATGAGATGTCAGGAAAGGCCTAGGGAGGAAAAAACTGATAAAAGGCCAAGATATGAGAATATCTCAGTCTCACTGTACTTTACACGTGTTGACATGTTCTACCTTTTCATTCCTGGCAAATCTGTCACAACCACATGGCCCCATATACAATAGGGTCAATAATGGTCATGTCATAAGGCATCAATGCATCACCTCACTGTACAATATACTGTGAGACATAGTAACCTGTAAGTGTGAAACTTACAGCATTTCTTTTTTTTTTTATTCAGATGAAATCAAAATTTACAATGTTTATCTGGCTAGCACACATTGTTAGTCATTAGGTGAATAATTCGTTCATGCAAGTTAATTCATTGAGAATAAAGCTGTTTTGGTAATCTGTAATCAAAATCGAACCATTTGTTTTCACTCTGAAACGGCAGTCCTTCTCAAATGATGTCAGTTTGACGAAAAATGCTTAGCCACACCCCTGCTGCGAGATAGAGATGAGAGGAGGAGCACAAAAAAGAAACCCGCCTACTCAATATTCCATTTCAGTTGGAAATGTACCATATTGAAATAAAAGTCAAAACCAACTTCCGGTTCACACTGTCCCTTAAAATGTTTTAAAAGGGAGCCCTAATATGCTTTTTTTTTACACACATTTAATACTTTTAGAATGTGATGAACTAAATTAATAATTTAATTTAATTACTGTTATTACCTTGATTATTATCGATATCTTCTTATTACGTTAATTATTATTGAAGTCACTGTTGCCGTTGTCCCAGAATATCACTTTCATCATCATCACTAACCTTATTATTATTATAATTATTATTATTATTATTAATGCTAATTACTATTTTAATACTATGAATATTATTATGATTGTCATTGCTGTTTATACACTATGCTGTTTACGTTCTGTGTTGTGTTAACTGTATGTTGTATGTTTTGCACTAATAAATAAATAAATAAATACAATTTTAAAAAGAATCTGACTGTTTGTGCAGTTACAAATCTTACAAAGCACAAAGAGAGATTCTGAAATCAGTACTGAGGAGCCAGAAAACAGTATATTGAGTGTTTAAACTGACAAAGCATTAAAACGCACAGATATTTTGTTTGTTGTTGCTGGAGTAACAAAGGCAAGAGCTGTAAAGGCTCCACCCTCTTTTGGAAATAGCCAGTATCTCATTTGCTTTTAAAGTGACACACGTTGTAACAAAATGGCATTTCTGCTTTCACACAAAAGGCATTTATTTCTATAAAAAACCCCAAACTGAATGATTAAAACTTGTTGCTACAATGTTATGAAAAGTTGTCTAAGTAGTTTATAGTCCATGTTGATTTCTGTGACTTTGGTTATGCGCTACCATACCATGTAAACTCCACCAAATTCCTCTGGCTGGAGTTCAGTTAATAGTTAATAACTAATTTCTAATAACTGATTTATTTTATCTTTGCCATGTCGACAGTACATAATATTTTACTAGATATTTTTCAAGATACTAGTATTCAGCTTAAAGTGTCATTTAAAGGCTTAAGTATAGGCAAGTTAGGGTAATTAGACAAATCATTGTATAACAGTGGTTTGCTCTGTTGACAATTAAAAAAATGTTGCCTAAGGGGCTAATAATATTGACCTTAAAATGGTTTTAAAACAAATTTAAAACTGCTTTTATTGTAGGCGAAATAAAACAAATAAGATTTTCTCCAGAAGAAAAAATATTATAGGAAATACTGTGAAAAATGTCTTGCTCTGTTAAATATAATTTGGGAAATATTTGAAAAAGAAAAAAAAGAGAAAAAAAATACAGGAGGGCTAATAATTTTTACTTCAACTGTATAAAGAGTGCTTTAAAGATAGTTACATCGTTTGATAAATATACTGTTCACACAAAGTAATTTGTCAATAATATGTCAACCGGACGTTCATTTGCCCAGTGTCAAAAAGACATAACAAACAAATACATAATTTAAACTGAATTATTAATAAGAAGAGATAAGAATAAAAATATGCACTTCGCATTACTGCCTATAAAAAAAAACACCAGCAAGTGCATTACTGTACACAAACTGTCCTTTATTTTACAACCTGAAGGACAAGCCAAA
This sequence comes from Danio jaintianensis, assembly GCA_903798115.1. Taxonomy (NCBI): domain Eukaryota; kingdom Metazoa; phylum Chordata; class Actinopteri; order Cypriniformes; family Danionidae; genus Danio; species Danio jaintianensis. Next base: position 9,830,993 of record CAIGQV010003909.1, on the reverse strand, counting down.
ATACCCTCAGAGGCAGTTAACTCAAAATATTCTTTCGATAGTCTTTAAGCATTTTGAAAGTTGAAACCAACGAATGCTTATTTACAGGAAATGTTTTATCCAGGCCGGTAGCCAATTGCAGAACACTAAACAAGGTCAAGCAGGTTTCTCAAAAATTTCCTCTATTCATTTGGAGATACACGCTTAAACTCCAAAACGTGGCCAACTGTCACAGGCGGTTTATATGAAGGAGGCGTCTACTTATTCAGCGGCGAACCTGGAACTGATTGTCACCAGATTGAAAATTAGCAGTCTGCGAAGCCTCTTGGCCTGTGTGGGGCCTGTCGGATTACAAATCAGCACAGGCAATAATTTTCAATTGTATTGGGCTGTTAGAAGCACTGACCTCTCGGGGCCAAACATACTCTGACAGGAGCATCGCAGGAATACTGATGGTAAAACAGTGCTGCATCCAGAGAGAGCGGCGTTCAGTGATCTTCACAGGAAGAGACGGTGACAGAGACCATATTACCATCAAACCAGCCTAAACAGAATGCAAAAACAATACTCTGCTTTTTCAAATCGAGCAGAGACGCGACCTTTAACAAGAAGGATAATAATAGCTTTAACAAATTACTTGGACTCGCAGAAAGACATGATACCAGAACTTATAAGAAGAGGTATAAAATATACACTGTAAAGAATATCTGTTAATTAGCCGTGTCCGTATTTAGTGATTCACAAGTGTTTTCAGTTTATTTACGGTGTGAATTGAATTATGGGACCTTGATCTCTGCTCTGTCGACTTTTGGGGCTCTATCATACACCCAGCACAATAAGGCGCAAGACGTGTTTGGCGTGATTTGTTGCTATTTTCAGACCAACGCAACCCTAATTTTCCCGTTTTGCGCCACATTGTTTAAATAGCAAATCCATCCGCGCCACTTTGTGGACTCATGGGTGTGCCGGTCTAGAAAGGAGGTGTGTTAATGTGCATTGTTGGCGCGTTGCTATTTTGAGGAACTAAAATAGACTGCACAATTGACCAGCTAAACGCATACACAGCAATACGCAAATATCTTTACAAATGAAAAAGAATTAAAGGATTAAAATTATTACAAAAATCATTATTTTCTACATAAATATAAAAACCACTGCCTCGATGCCTTCTTCATGTCGGGAGGCTTTTTTCAGTTTGTTCATGACAATTTGCTTTTGTATAATGTTATTATTATTATTAGTATTATTTATTATATGCATATTTTTATTTGTTTTATTAAAAACAAGCTTAGATTTGCCCACCTGTCGGGTTTTGGAGACGTATGCATCACCATATGGGGCATAAGAATAGGACGTGTGTTTGGATATAACTCAGTTTTTTGACCACACTTCGTTATTATTGTTCATTTATTTGTTTGCTGGAAATTAGAACTGAATTTAGAAATAGTTTTAAAACAAATCTTTGCGCTTAACAAACAAATTAAATATGTAGGCTGATAGATGTCTTCAGTGGAGTGAGTTTCCACTGTTTCCTTATCCACGAAAGTAAAGGAGTAAAGTAAAGAGTAAAAGTAAAGTAAAGAGAAAGTAAAGAGGCCGATTGGAGGAGGCTCATTCTTTATCCTCGTGCAGATGGTCTGTTTAACTGTTTTCTCGCTAGTGAAGCGTTCAGTTTTTCCACTTACAAAGTCCGCCATGTGAATAGCAAATGCACCATGATGTGACTCAACTGAGTCTTAAAGAGAATGGGAGATGAGACTCTGATTGGATTAATGCACGTTATTCTCAAAACACACCCATAACTCATTAAGAGAATAAGCACAACCCTGTTAGACCATGCGCCAGGGTTTTTTTTTTTTTCGTCCTTAAAATAGCAAAAGTGGATTCGGACACACCCTTAATGCTTTTGCACCATGTGCTTTAGACTTTGCGCCTAGATCATTAAAATAGAGCCCTTGATGTTAAAAATTCAACTCTGCAGTTGAACAAAGTGACTTTTATTGACATTTTAGTAGTTTGAAATAATATAATGTATAAAGAAATAATATGGGACATTCTACCAGAAACATACATTATCTGTCCCTGAAATAAAAACATAAACACAGTGAATAAAAATATTTCATCCTTTATTAAAAACACTTTACAAATGTACAAACCCTGTCATTGTCCTCAGTCCAATTGAACCTACAGCTTTAATAGTTTCGTTATGCTAAAAACTGTTATTTAGAAACAAATACTTTAGAAATAGCAAGTTTAAGTTGTTATCATTCACATCAATTGATTAAAAACATGAAATTATAAATAAATTCTACAAATAAATACTACAAATATATACAGTAATACAAATAAATTTACAATTGTCCCCGTGTTTCTGTCAGTCCTGTCACATTTGCATTAAATCTAACGCATGCAATACACGCTTAAGGCTATGACTCGGAAGTGACATCATTTGACGGAGAAGAAGCTGACAGTGATCTAGGATGCGTTCTATCATTGAATTGTATGATTTTATGCTTGTTTTTGTATGATTCTTTTGAGGATGACAAGCTTAAGTCAGGCCCTGTGACATTTTTTCTGGCATTAAGTTTCTGGTAGAATGTCCCATATATAGAGAAATAAGTCTGTAAAAAAAAACTGAAAATGTTCTGGCTGTTTATTACAAGGTTTTTGTACCGTGATATACAACACCAATCCAGACAATATAAATAAATATAACTTTAAACTATTAAAAATGTTAATAAAAGCTCATTTTTTCGAAGTTTTCAATGTTAAAAGTTGTTGGAAGAAAGATCAAGGTCTCATAATGCAATTCAAAAGCATAAATAAAAGGGGAAACGGAAAAAAATGGAAAACTGGAAAGATTTTTCATTATCATCGCAGAAGTACAATTAAAGTAGAATTGCACTTTTAAGTCAAATACTATTTTTTTATCAAGTGAAAAGAGGCGATACGGTGGCTCAGTGGTTAGCACTGTCACCTCACAGCAAGGTCGCTGGTTCGAGTCCCGGCTGGGTCAGTTGGCATTTCTGTGTGGAGTTTGCATGTTCTCCCTGTGTTCGCGTGGGTTTCCTCCAGGTGCTCCGGTTCCCCCCACAGTCCAAAGATATGCGCTATAGGTGAATTGAATAAACTAAATTGGTCATAGTGTATGTGTGTGAATGAGTGTGATTGGATGTTTCCCAGTACTGGGTTGCAGCTGGAAGGGCATCCGCTGTGCAAAACATATGCTGGATAAGTTGGCGGTTCATTCCGCTGTGGCGATCCCTGATGAATAAAGGGACTAAGCTGAAAATGAATGATTGAATCAAGTGAAAAGATAAAACTACCCTTCCAGTGCTAATAAGCTTAGGTTTTGAGGAAAAAATATATATATTTTAATCCAACTAAATTGATTTCATTTCATGGCATCAATTTAAAAAAATCATTATAGAATCAAATACTTGTCGAAAGTCATAATATTGAGGGAAGCGAATAAGGAATAGATAGAACTGTCAGCATTTAAATTATATCTGTTCTTTGCAGCAGGGAATGGTCGACATCTGATTAAAAATACAGCGATGTACCCTTAGTGTGGTGCTTAGACTCAATAGGATTCCTCTGCATTTCTTTTCAGAAGGGAAAACAGCACGAATGGCTTGAAGTGGTGGTGTAAGACAAGTCACAAATAGTGAATTAATGTGAAAACAGCACAAAAGGGAGGTAAGATCATCTTCATGCAACACATTACGGAATAAGGGACAGACCCTGAAGACTGGCACTCACAGTTTCCTGAATTGATTTCACAGTTTATTCCCTTCACAACCCATGCTTTTAAATATGCTTTCAAATGCCGCATTATGGAGCATTTGCTGAACATTGCCTTTAAATGGTGAAAGCCAAGAGAGACACTCACATGTGTTTCGATTCAAGACGACTTTCACAACAGCCCTGCTTGAACGTTATGAATATTCAGGATGCAGTCACAATGGAATTCTCAGACCTGTTTTTGAAAGCTAAATATAGTTACATTCACCAAGAAAGGGTGCCACTCATAATTGAAATGAAGAAGCTTTTTGAAATTCCAAGAATTTGAACCGAGGTAGCAGACAGGATGAAGAATGGGAATTCAAACTTGAATGTGTGTAGGAAAGTAAAATTAGAATGAATTGAACATACACACACAGATGGATAGAAGGATGTATGAGACCAGAATGATGGATGGATGGACAAAATAAAGAAAGATGGATGGATGAAATTAAATGAAAGAAAAAGAAGGAAAAATTTATGGATAAATCCTGCATTTTTATGCTTTACACACAAATTAATTTGTTCATGTTTTCCAGCTAAATTGAGAGACATGGATGAACTAATAGAAAAAAATGGATGGATGGATGGATGGGTGGATGGACGGATGGATGGACGAATGGATGGATGGAACAAAAAACAGTCAGAAATTGGATGGATGGATGGATGAATGGATGGATGGAACAAACAACAGTCAGAAATTGGGTGGACAGATGGAACAAACATCAGTCAGAAATGGATGGATGGAACAAAAAAGTCAAAAATTGGATGGATAGATGGAACAAACAACAGTCAGAAACAGGATGGATGGATATTTTTTTCATCTCTTCAAGCTTTATCTCTGCCAGTCAAACTAATTGCATGATGGCGTAAGATTTGCTGTCCTCCTGATGTGAAACTCATTCACAGTACAGGAAATTACCTCACTTTTATCCTTTTTCCAACTCATTTTCAAATCCAGGAGCTCCGCACAAGGACATACCTGACTGACTTTGGCCTTTATTTATTGGAGAGGATGTGTAAAGAGCTTGAGGATAGCGAGCGAAGAAGCGAACGCCTAGTCTAATTTTCCAGAGATGTAGATTTAAATGTGCGCAGAGGTGGACACCACAGCGACTCCTCGACAGTTGGATCTGATTATCTTTCAGACTGGAAAGCATTTCTGCTATCCTTATATGAAAGTTCAAAACCTTTGAGTTAAAATTCAGCAAGGCTTTGTGCTTTTAAACAGTCTTGACATTTCAAACAAACTTGGGGATCAGCAAAAGACTCCAAACCGGATGATAGGAAGCCTTCGAGCTGGAGACGCCAGATGTATCCAGGGACTTTTAGGGATGCTTTTCCATTTAACCTTGTACTTTGCAGCCAAACCTCAAGGTAGAAGCTGTCCACTCTAAAGAACACTACATTAAATAGAAATGCTGCCCAAGGACTTGGCCCCGGGCCATCTGAACAAATATATATTTTCTCTTTAATTACTTAACCTAAGAGGTTAATCTCCAGGGATGTCTTGGATGGGGGCTTCAGCTGCAATCCATCTGAGTTTACCATCCCACTCCCGATCATCAAAATCCCTGCCACGAGGCAGAGGCACCATGATGCGCCTCTCAGAAATTGGGCCGAGCATTAATGGCAGGCAAAGCGGGGCGACATTTGAAGCCTTCCTGTATACGCTTTGGCCTGAGCTCTCATCTCAGCAGGTTCAAGGACCTTGTGCCATGCACAGCTGCCCACTTCAATAAATGCACAATCTGTCAGTGTTTGCTGCTGTTGGGCGCCACCAGCGACTTGCACTTTCCATTAGCGATCATGCTGAAACATGCACGAAGAACAGAGAGCGAGCCAAAAGACACATTTATGCTCACACTGGGTCTCGTTCACTAATCATCGTGCAGTTTCTTTAGTAACGTGCATATTAGCTACACTGAAAATGTACACTAGATGGGGTGTATAAACAAAAATATGATTATAAAAATATGAACCAATCAACAACAGGACTTCTTATGCATCCCATACTATGTACTGTATTCTTTGATTGTATTTATTTTATTTAAATTTATTTATGTATTTATTATGTAATATTATACTATTTACTTTGTTTTTAACTTTACTTGGAATGATTTTTTTTATATGTTATGCTAACGTAAATCAAATAAATATAAAAACAAATGCAAATACTAATATAAATATTAATGCAAATATAAACATGAAGTCTTATGTGTTATTATAGAAAAGAATATTATGTATTAAACACTATTTTCTTTAACTGGATCAGGATTTGTTTTATACAGGTCTCTTATGCTCACCAAGTCTGCCTCTATTCCATATCCATCTAACATAATATCCTACATAAACACAAGACTGAATGATGATTTCTGCATTTAAAAAATAGCTTGAGGGTTTTATTTACAAACGTGCATGCTCAGGGTTAGCAAATGAGACTCACTGTGATCATCAAGAGGACCTGTAATCCTCAAACCCTCTTTAAACTCTCAAACATACTGATGAGCAAATGCAAAAAAGCCAGTGTTAGAGCATAATGAAATCCAATGATTTATTCAGCGAACTCCGGGTGTTTTAGCCTGTTGCTCCGGGGACCCAAGTAACTCTATGGCTTTGAAGTGCAACTCAGATAGAGAAAGAGAGTTTTTAGTTTATTGCCATATCAGCTTCTCTGCCTTTTTAATGGCAAAATAATAACACTTTCCTATAATAAAAAAGATTTATAAGAATAAAAAGACATAAAATATGATAAAAATCTAAATGTGTTTTTGTATTCAATTTATAACATTTTTTGAGGATTCCGATTTTAAAATAATTCCTTTAAAGCGTCTCTTGATAAAAAATAATTGTCTGGTAACATTAAAAATAGGGCATTGCAAAAGTATATGTTCCACACGTAGGCTGCTATTGCAATATTGACATTTTGTAGCAACTTCTCCTTTAAATAGTTAACCGTGAGTGAGTCTAGTGTGTTGAATATGGCATCTTTCATAAATAATCTCACCATGGCTTGAGTTAAAAGAATAGTTTGATTTGCTTCCTACTAAGGGCTGGATTTTGGAAAGTTTATGATTCGAGCAATGATCCTATACTGCTTGCCATTTGTTTAGAAATACAGCTTTTTGCAACTCTGAAAAGAGCTGGGGTCTTATCTATAAATGTGGTATACGCAAATAAAAATGGGTGGAAATGTGTGTACGTCACTTCCCACGCAAAAGTTCACTCACTCATTCCCTCACTTTCCATCAGCTTAGTCCCTGATTTATCAGGGGTGGCCACAGCGGAATGAACTGCCAATTACTCTGGCATGTGTTTTTTTATTCTGCAGAGTAGCTTCCCGCCATAATCCAGAACTGAGATTAATTAATGAACCCCCAGTGCTGGGAAACACCATACACTCTCTCATTCACACACACACAATCATAAACTATGGTCAATTTAGTTCATCCAATTCATCTGCATGTCTTCGGAAAACCAGATCATTGGAGGAAACCAACGCAAACACGGAGAGAACTCCAAAGAGAATCGAAACCTGGCTAGTTAATTAACTCGAACTAGCAACCTTCTTTCTGTGAGGCAACAGTGCAGGCCACATCCACCCAAGCAAAAGACGTGATCTATAAAAAACTTGAGCGAAGAATGTGTGCATCTGTAAGTAAACTGAAAGCAAGCACATATATAACTTAAATATTGACTTAATTAAACCACTAAATCATAAATCAATGGCAATTTATTCTGGTGTACGTTGCCTTTTAGGAAGATTTTTACGCAATTTTTATAAATCAGACTCCAGAGCCTTTGTATAAATAGTATGTTGGAAGAGAGACTCCAAAAAGATTACATTTCATAAAAGAGCCATTTTGAACATTTATAGCTGTCTGCAAACACAAACAGGCAAATGTGGACCTTCGCTTCGGTTAATGAAGTTTACTGTCAGATTTGCTGAACCCGAAATGTGTCAGGGTTTGAAAGGCGTCACATGATTACAGCTAAAGCGCTGCCTTACACAAAGCGCAAACCCATTTTCAGCTTAACACATGACACAGCACTGCAGAGTTTGATTAAAACTGAGCGGCTGTAACAAGCAGAAAGCTCTTGAAGGGGCTGTTAAGCATGTCAGCGGATGTTGAGAGGGCTTCACGGTGGGATACAAATTACGCCGGAATATTTGTGCACCTGACATCGAGTGCAACGAGCAAGTTTTGACGAGGGAACGCACCACAATAAAATAATTACAACCGAGTGTGTAAAGATCCCAACGGCTTCAGAATGGAAAAAAAGGAGACATCTCTTCCTCCTCCGGGACAAGTTTATGGTGATCGCCACACACTGCGGAGAGATAAAGTTAGCGCTATAATTATTCCATTTGCACAGACATGGGCGGACAGGGATCTCAGATTCTGCTTTGTAAAGAAGCCTTTGAGGCTTTGACCTGCCAGTCTCCTCAAATGTATTGGATTGGGCTTTGCTCTGATAGATGGAGCTTGATCTCCACCTACAGGCTGCTGGAAAGTATTTTCTGCACATGATGCGGAGATGGGAAGGTGGGAGGGAGGGGGTCTGCAATCAATGCGACTAATTCAAGAACTGCAGCAGAGCGAAAATGCCACCAAGAGGAGGAAAAAAAGCAGCAGGATAATTCTGTTTGAAAGCACTGCGGCTTCGTCCGTGGAGAAAACAATATCTACATACCTTAATCGCAGTATAACGACCTGTGTGCAAAAGAGCTTGCAGGACGCAGCTATTGATTGAGGGCAATCTATTAATTACTGTTAGATTTCGCTGCAGCAGGTGATTTTAATGCAAATACCCAGCGCTCTCTGATGCTTGAGTATTAATAGCGGGTGGTTGAAAAGCTGTGAAAAACAAAGACACTTTTTTTCTTCCTTGGATGAGCTCTTGAGAGGTGTTGACACCACACTTTTTTGCAAAAGATTCAGATTTGTTTTTACTCCTCCTGCTGCTTGGCTTGCGTTTCACCAGATAAGACAGTTGTTCTTCTCCGAGTCCTTCCCATGAGGACGACGAGATGAGCTCGAGAGCAAACCAAAAGAAAGACAAACATTTGTCACCAGGAATACGAAAGCAAACAGCAAGCCTCTGCTGAACAAACCCCTGCACACTTGATGACTGTAGTGTGTTGAATAGGAAAATACATAAAATCTGACTATCCCACACTACATAGTATAAATGCTAAAGTCCACATTAGAATGAAGTGAATACGGAATGTTCTTAATAACATTAATGAAAACAAATGGTCAGGTTTTGTGCATGAAACATATTTATGTGAAATGTGATATATGTAAATGTGAAAATATACAAATTCTGACATGCATTAAATCATTTTTTTTATGAAATATGGAAACTATAAATATAAAATATATAAAATATACAGCTGAGCCTGATGAAGGTCAGAGTTGCTAGTTCTAGTATTTTCTAAGTAAAAATAACAACGTACAGATATTTTTTTTTGTTTGGTTTTGATGGAATATTTTTGATGTGGCACTTGTTTAAAGGGATAGTTCACTCAGAAATGAAAATTATCTAATTATTTACTCTCTCTCATGTGGTTTCAAAACGGTGGTTTCTTTCTTCTGTTGAACACAAAACAAAAAATTCTGGTTTCTTGGACCAATCAACATCCATAGTAGGGAAAAAAATACTATGAAAGTCAATGGGCCTTAGCAACCAGGTCTTAGCAACCATTTAAAAATATACAGATATTTTTCAAATTTCTTAGTTTGTGTTCAGCAGAAGAAAGAAACTCAAATAGGTTTTAAACAAGTGAAGGATGAGTAAATGATGACAGAATTTAAATTTCTGTCCCTTTAAGACCTTTTGGATGTGCGTACTTTGAACTTGCTTAAAAGAAATTATATAAAATCAATGATCATGATACATTTTCTATTTACTTAATTAACCAATTATTACATTTAATAATTGTTGGCTCCTTGATGCTAATCCTTTTTTTCAATGTCTACTAGGAACAAATGCAAATATCTGCTACAGTGTATGAACAAACGTCTCATTGTGGAAATCTTTGAAGTTTTCTTCAGCCATTCCAACAAGTCCAATTCTGGTTCAGAACATTCCAATATATTGATTCCTATTAAATATCTTAAGAGGCACAAACCAATAGAGAAAAGTGACCTTCCCATAACTTGTTCATTCAATGACTCAGACCCGTACAACACACAAACACGCAATAACTGCAGAGTTCACATCCACTCAAAACCCCCCAAAGCTGAAATATTTGCAGGCTATAACAATTTTTTCTAGCATGCTGGATCGTCCTGCAGCTGAGGCTGTGTAAGTCATATTCACATACGTCATCATCAGACGCTCATATCTCCCCATCCTCAATCTTCTGAAGAAACTCAATAAGGTTTTTCAAAACATATATTAAAAGTCACCTTTACAGCGCCTGTTTCTTGAATGACTCAGATGTATACAAAAAACAATTACACAACAATAGCAGCATTTGCATCCACTCCAAGGTCATTATAGTTTTGCATTCTTAAATGACTTTTTATTTTGATTCTGTTTTTAAATTTGCTGTAAATTTCAGTTTAGTTTTAGTTGATTTCATTAATGGTTTTGTTAGTTTTAATTTAGTTAGTGAACACATTCCTACTTAGTTTTTATACATTTAGTTTCCGTTTCAATGTTAGTTAATCTAGTTTAACAGAGTAAACAGAACATGTCCATTGTTGAACAAAGCCAAGTTTAATGTTTGCACAACTTACATTAACACTGCGGCATAGTATATGAATGTTTTTCTATTAACCGGAAATTGAAACCGTTTCCCGGATGACGTTTGACAGTTGCCAAATTAGTGAAATAATTGACCAAACTACCAAATAGTAGCTGTCATACTATAACTGCAGTAGCTGTCATAAGTATAACTGCATTCACCATTATGAGGTGGCATAATAACTCATGTAGGAGAATTTTGCTCGCACAATCCAAAATAAATCAAGTCATTAAATCCAATGTCAGTGCCTGACAGCTCCGCCCCCTCCGCTACATGGGCAAAGCTGCGGCCGCTGATTGTGTGAAGTGCATTTCACACTTTTTTTTTAAGGTTGAATAAGTGCATTAAAGTCATCCGGGCATTTAAAGTGCACTTACAATTTTTATAATAAAAAGAATATTTCAGTGTGAATCCACTGCTTAAACTATTTATACTACAAAATGGAGTAGAATAGTGCATACAGCGGGAAAAATAAGTATTGAACATGTCACCATTTTTCTCAGAAAACATATTTATGCACTTGAGCTGAAATTTTCCCCGGATGTTGGTAACAACCAAAGAAATCCATATATGCAAAGAAAAGAAATCTAATCAGTTTACAAATTAAGTTATGCATAATAAAATGAAATGATGCAGGGAAAAAGTATTGAACACATGAAGAAAGGGAGGTGTAGAAAGGCAGTGAAAGCCCAGACAGCAGCTGAAATCTCTCAGTAGTTCTTCAGCAACCCTCTGCCCTTCGTCATGGTAAATGAATATTAGCTGCTTCAGTCCAGCATCTACATTACCAGAATGATGAAGATGAAACCAGGGTGGACATTTCAGCAAGACAATGATCCAAAACACAGCCAAGGAAACTCTCAAATGCTTTCGGAGAAAGAAAGCTGTAGAATGGCCCAGCCAATCAACTGACTTGAATCCAATAGAAAATACAAATTAAAGATCAGATTTGATAAACGAGACCCACAGAATCATCGAGATTTTGCACTCTGTTGAAGTCTGTGAAAAACTCACACCTGAGCAATTCATGTGACTTCATTCTCCATATGAGAGACATCTTTAAGCTGCCATCACCAAAAAAGACTTTTATATAAAGTATTAAATACATTTCAGCAGTTCAGCTCTTTCTCCTTGTGTCATTTCTTTGTTATTACACAGAACTCATTTTTCAGATTTTTTTTGTTTTGTTTTATTTTTATGTTTGTATTGTTTGGGATTTACCAAAATCTGGTTCAATTCCATGTCAACAGCTCCTTTAGAAATATTATTCCAGGGAAAAAACATGAGGTGTTCAATACTTATTTTCCCCTCTGTAAGCATGCAATTTGGGACACATCATAAGTCTTGTGCAAACCTCTTAGTAATAAAAAAATAGTTTGTTTACTGAAAGCAAAACTACAAAAATGCAATTCAAAATAATAAAAGTAAAAAAACAATGAAGATTTAAGGCAAAAGTTCTTCATATTAAAGATCATGTACTGTATGAAGTTAAACATAGTTTACATTTTTTTGGCAAATAAAGAAAAGTTAGAACATGTTTTATGTTTATATATAAATAAATTTTTTTATGTATATACAGTAATCATGGGCTTGACGTGTTTGGCTATAAAAACGCCATCTACAAGTATTTGTACTCGTAGGTCAGATTTTTTCACAAAAAATGATTATTATTTTTGCTAATTATTATTTTATTTCAATTATTGTTTCAGTGACTGTTATAGTTATTATTTTATTTCAGTTAACGAAAAATATTTTGGACCATTAGTTTTAGTTTTTGCATACTAAAACAACCATGATCCACTCAATTCCTTCAAAGCTGAAATATGTGCATTCTAGAACCATTTTTCTATGCTGGATCGTCCTGCAGCTGAGGCTGTGTTAGTCATAATCACACACGTCATAATAAGACGCTCATGTCTCTCCCTTTCCTCAATCTTCTGAAGGAAACACAGTCACAGGTATCTGGTTTTCATCTCTCTCTTTTCCACCTCCACATATATGATGCCTGCACAGAGGACCACACAGCTCACCAGGACCACTTTTACAGTAGGCTTTTTCTCTTCGTTTCAAATTTCACTTTCTTTCAGAAGTACAAATAAAGCATTCTCGCGTCTCTTTGAGCACAGTCTGCATGGTACAACCCTTGATCTTCCAGAAAACCCAGAAACGAAGCGATCAGGCTCTTTGTGGATGCCACAGCAAAGGAAGACGAGATGCATCATGGGAAACAAAGCATATATAGCGTGTCAAAGAATACAAGACGGTGCGGCATCAGAGTCCTGAGTTTAAAGTCTGAACGGGAGTTCTGTGGAATTGGTCTTAATAAAACAGTTCATATACTTTCCTTTAGAAATTCATCTATTGTCTACTGGTTGAGTTACTGCTTTCTGCTATCAGTTTTGGTATTAAAAAAGTTAACCGCTTTACTCATGGTCAGTGATGGGAATAACGACACTAAAAATAAACGGCATTACTAGCGGCGATACTTTTTTTAGTAACGAGTAATAAAATGAATTACTGTTTCCCCATTAAAATGTAGCCATTACTGACAATAAAATGCGCGTTACTATAACTGAGAACACTGAAGCGGTTTTCATTCGAGCATTGTCTCTCTCAGCCTTAGGACCACTCTTTCTCTGGGGTGGGTGTGTGTGTTCGGGGCTGGGGTAGGGGCTGGACACATAACCAACCACTGATGATGATTGGTGTGTCTGTGAATGAGGTGTAACTGAGAACGTGATGATTGGCTTAGAGTACATTTCCATCATTTGCAAATCAGAGGCAGAGTAGTTCATGTGTTTACACACAAGCACACGCAGTCTCACACACCAATGACCAGGAACAATGGCAAATCCAACAAATTCAATGGTAGCTTTTGCAAACTGGAAATACAAGCATTACTTTTCCCTCATTGAGGTGAAAGGCAATAATGTTTATGTTAATATTTATAATGATACGTTGAATTTGATGGTTGTCTCTCACATTGTCCCACAACAACATTAAAAAAGTGTAAATTAGTGTACAATGTTTTATATTTACTTTATAGTCATTTGACAAATTAGATTTTTCTGCAACTCTCACATAGTCGCCCACTGAAGCTAAGCAGGGCTGCGCCCGTTCAGTACCTGGATGGAAGACCACATGGGAAAGCTAGGTTGCTGCCGGAAGTGGTGTTAGTGAGACCAGCAGGGGGCGCTCAACCTGCGGTCTGTGTGGGTCCTAACGCCCCAGTATAGGGATAGGGACTCTATACTGCTCACTGAGCGCCGTCTTTCGGCTGAGACGTTAAACCGAGATCCTGACTCTCTGTGGTCGTTAAAAATCCCAGGATGTCCTTCTAAAAGAAAAAAGGGGTTTAACCCGGGCACCCTGGCCAAATTTGCCCACTGGCCTTTGTACATCAAGGCCTCCTAACCATCCGCATATCATAATTGGCTTCATCCCTTGCGCTATATAAATGTAAGGAATTATTATTATAATTATTATTAAAGTAACGTAATAGTTACTTTTCCTGGTAATTAGTTACTTTTATAATTATGTATCTTAGTTACTAACTCAGTTACTATTTGTGAGAAGTAACTAGTAACTATAACTAATTACTCTTTTAAAAGAACATGCCCGACCATTGTTCGAACTATATCGTGGCCTTGGGGGAGCCCACTTTTTTTTCTAACAGGATGAGGGTGTCACTTTGATCTCAAGAGTCCCTTGCCACAATGATGTAGGCTATAAAACACACAGGATCCCTGTCCTTGAACAGCAATGTATAAACAAAAAATCTATAAATATAAAACAAATATTTATATAATTGTAATTAATATTACAAAGTAGGCTAAATGAACAAAACACCGCAATAGTTTTGGTTTACTTTATCGCTAAAGAGTGCTTGTTTTCCCACCAATAACTGTTTTTGACCCTTGAAAATATCTTTTGAGGGATTTTATTTTACATGCACAAACAACAGCAGCCTAAACAACAGAACATCGTTGTCTAATTTTACCTGTGGTGCTTCTGTGAGAGAAATACATTAATTTATATAAAATCAACAAACACCAATATGTTTCACTTAACAACAAAATAAATAACCTCGTAATGGAGCCTATCATTTTTCTTTTCGCTCTATAAGTTCAAGATGATGGCACCAAGGACAGCATATGCTTTTTTTATTTTACATAGGTCTATAGAATGTCATGGGATCTCACTTTTCACTCTGGTAAAACATAATCCCGAATTTGAAAATGAATGAAACACCATTAAAAGGTGTTCCGTTTTGTCAAGTTTACCCTGCTTTCAGCTTAATTGTCCAACATGTTTACAGCAATGTCACGGTGTTTTAAAAAAAAGAACATTTTATTGGCCAACTGTATGAAGCAAATAAAACGAAACACAACGTCACATTATTTGCTTCGGAAAATGAATAAGCAGTGTCTTAACGTCCATATAAAAGCCTTTCAGTCTTTGACATGACTGGACTTTGCTCCTCAGCGCCCCCACACCTTAATGCTCATGACAAGAACAGCATGTGTAGTTATCTTTTTTTTTTAACTGAGGTGTAAATCGCCATCATGCATGAATGAATTATATTTTTGCACTTTTACACATAATAATCCATGATCACATTACACAATTCTGAAACCGCACGTCAAAATAACACATTGTCAATATTTTTGAGACCCCCAAAATTTCACAAATCATGTTTTCAGGGGAGCCCATGCCTTATTTAGGGGAGCCAAGCTCCCCCTAGCTGCCCCGTAGTTCGCACCCTGTGCCCAACACTGCTCATGGTGCACCACCAGCAGGCAATTGCTTTGCTTTATATAAATTATTCAATTAATTTTTAGAAACAATACACTAAAATAACTGAAAACCTTAATATTCACCCTCCAGAAACTGTTCAACAATAGAATATAGCAAACATAATAGTTAAAATGCAATTCTTGAACAAGAAATTCTATTGCCTCTGTTTGAGATTACTTTAAGTTACTAAACTAAAAAGATGTTAGTCTCAGGATACAGTTTTATTAAATGACCTTAGTCTACACCATTCATCAGTACATTATTCTGAAAGGAACAAAAACAGTTGTTTTTATGAACTTAATGACTTTCTTTGAAGATTCTCTGTGCCTGGAAAATAAAAAACTTTTTAGTTCTGCTGACATAACTAAGACTATGTGGATAAAGTAAAACTGCATTAAAGATGTAGTGACTTTCTTTCTTCTCTGCAAAATGAATGAATAGTTTGAAGAGGTTTTTTTTTTTACTGTTTCTGTGCATTGAAAGTCAGGGGGATTTAAAAACAAGTTTACTGACTTTCATTTTTCATAACATCATCTCGTGTGTTCTGCACAAGAAAGAAAGATTTGGAACAGCATGAGGGCGATTTAATAAAAAATGACATATTTCCAAATGCTTCAAACATTTTTTGTGTGCATGAAAAGAAAGTGTGATCAAAAACATCTTTACTCTTTTTGATTATATGGACTAAAGAAAAAAACCTGCACAAGAAAGTTTGGGAAAAAAAACTGGTATTTTTTTTATACCAGTTTGGAAAAGCATGAGGGTAAGTAATCCCTTTAAACAATCAGATTGGAAAATTATTTTTTTCTTTAAAATATGCAAGCGGATCTTGCCAAGAAATAGCTTTTTGCTAATTTGTTTGCTAATAGGTTGTTCTCTGGATGCTTATTGGTCCAAGTCAAAATCATAAAAACTTCAAGTCAACATATTAGTCAACATATTCTGGCACCTCAGGTTCCTCTTTCAGTGCAAGTCTAAAAGATTTTATCATCTGACAAGCAAAAAAAAAAACTGCTAGCAAAGTAATATCACACTGCTTTCTGCAAAAAGCCACCTGATTTGAGATGTCGGTAGCACTTTGTTTTACAGTATGCATGCCTAAAGTTTGTTTACAGTGTACTTGCATTAAAAAATACTGGGTTACACAAGGTAAGGTTAACATGGGTTAATGTTATGTTCAGGGATATCATCTACTAGTTACCCAGTTCATGAAATGACTATGACAATAGTATGTGCATGCTACAGTCAGGGATGCTGCTAGCAATTTTGGGCCCTATCAAAAATATTTGAAGTTGAGACCCCTGCTAGTACGCTGTAAAAATGCTGGGTTCCACACAATTGATTTGTGTTGGAAAACATGAAGGAATTAAGTTAACTTATCAGTTTTTACCAATTTAAACAATAAACATAAAACAATAAAGAATTGTGTTGTTTCTCATTTTTAAAAAAAGTAGTTTGAACAAACAGCAAACATCATTTTTTGAGTGTACTGTTAATACTGTTAATTTTAAAGCTTTAGTTGGTAAATTGCCACAGTATATATCTAGTTTGTTGGTGTACTACTGAAATACTTAATAATACCACATCAGCAGATATACTCTTACTTAAGATGCCATTTTTTCATACAGAGTTAGGTCGATCTGCATTCTCTAAGTATGCTCCATATGTATGGAATGAGCTTCAAGATATACTACATATGAAATCTGTACCATCTATCACTATATTTAAAAATATTTTAAAGTATTTCTATTTAAAACAATGCACATTTTTTATAATTGGTTATAGTTTATATTATTTTTGTGTTTGTCTATGTGTTGTAATATATATTTTTCTGTAACTCTGTCCTATGCTGCCTGTCTTGACCAGGACTCCTTGGTGGAAGAGATATTGTATCTCAATGGGACTTGCCTGGTTAAATAAGTAAATAAATAAAGAAAATAATAATAAAGAAGATCCCCAAAGTTCGCGGGCCCTTAGAATCATCCTCACTTAGGTCGCTTACCAGCGCCCGTGGTTGCAGTAAAATAAAAATGCAACTAAAGTCACTTCAAAATCAAAAGCACAGATTTGAATCAGTGAGGACAGTCTTGTATCAAAGATTGCCAAAAAAAATCCTCTTTGACCAGTTTATTGCCCTTTACTTTAAGTATGCTATTCATGAATTTATATTCTCAAAAAAAGTGTGAATGTTAAGTGGCCCAGTTATATCCATCAATCACTTTCCAGTTTGACCAATTGCAAGCGCTTGGGCCATGGCTGATGCTTTACACTTGGTGACACTAGGAGCACAGAAACAACATGCTTTAACTTTTACAACTACCATCAAATCTAATCAGCCAATCACATGGCAGCAGCTCAATGTATGTAGACAAGCAGGTGTGGTCAAGAAGATGCTGAAGCATGAGAATGGCAACAAAAGGAGATTTAAGTGACTTTGAATGTACCGTGGTTGCTGGTGCCAGACGATCTGATAAATCAGAAACAGAGAGAAAATAAAGAGAAAATATCCATTGAGAGGCAGTTTTGTAAGTGAAAATCCCTTGTTGATGCTTGAGGTCAGAGGAGAATGACCGGACTTGTTTGAGCTAATAGAAAGACAACAGTAACTCAAATAACCACACATCGCATCCGAGGTATGAAGAAAACAATCTCTGACCACAAAACACCTTGAACCTACTGCAGCAGCTAAGAAAAGGAAAATGACTGCACATTTCACACAGGCTCACTACCACTAGACAACAGAAGTTTGATAAAAGCTTTCCAGGTCTGGTAAGTGGCAATTTCTGCGAAGACATTCTGATAGTAGGGTCAAAATATGGTGTAAACAACAAAAGCATGGATCCATCTTGCCTTGTATTAATGTTACAGGATGATAATGGTGGTCATTTTTTCATGGCACTCTTTACGCCCCTTATTACTAATTGAGTATCTTTTAATTTCAAAAGCCTACCTAAGTATTGTTGCCGAACATCTCCATCGATTTATGACCAAAGAATACCCATATGTATGAATACACAAACACCAAAGAATACACATATGATCTGTGGCAAAAAAAAGAAGAAAATATTCTGCCTTGAATCGTTTCCGAGCTTAGTTTTTGACTGCTGATGACACTTTGGCTTTGGTCTTGACTAAGTGCAGTTAAATGACTTTTGTCCTGGGAGCACTGTATCAATATGGCGGCAGTATTGATGCATGCTCAGGGCCCGTATGCGATATCTAGTGTATATATCTACTGTATGGTAGACATTCATAAAACAAAATAGGTTGGACTCTGTGGCTGTGTCCATACTTCCATACTATATAGTATGCTAAAAACAGTATGTGAGCCGAGCAGTATGTCCGAATTTATGGAAAACAGTATGCGTGAAGTACCCGGATGACCTACTACTTTGGCGAGATTCTGAGGTGTGCATGCACGCTACGCTATCCCATGTTGCACTGCGAGAGAATTTATGAATGGGAGTGAAGCGATGCAACTGATGCAGGTAGGTCACGTGATCATGACAAAATGGCAGATGTAGAACGCACTTTTCTAACGGTCGAGTAGTAAATTCAAAGTCAAATGCAGTACCTACTGAGTAGTAGGTGATTTCTGACCTAACCTGTGTCATGTGCAAGACATTAAACAAATGAAAACTTCAGGAGGTTTGTACAGCCCACTTGGAGCTCAAGTCCCACCCACTTGGAGCTGACCAGCCCATTTGGAGCATGCTCTGACCTCCGTTTACACCCTTCTCAATGTTTCCAGAACCGGGATTTACAGGTTTGTTTATCAGTAAATGCATCGTGAATGCTTCATGCTATCTAAGAAAACAACTTTTAGCTAATCTCCCTGCTTACAATCTTGCACTAATCACTCCACGGTTCTCCTACAAACAGAAGTTTTCTTGTCAAACTCTATCTTATAGAGTCATTGAATCAATTCTGAGCCCAGAATCGTATTTTGTTTTGTTCTTGGAGAACAGAGGCCGACAGCAGGACAGGGGATTTGCAGCACGTCTACCTGCACTGTCATCGTTAATCTTCGGATGCTTTTCTGACAATGCAAGTGAGGTTTTTTGATTGGCTGGTTTGTATTGGCTGACAGCTTGTCTCTAGCGCACTTGGCACTGCTCGACAGTCGTCGTGCCGCTCTACTACTGACGGCCTGTTCCGCACAGCATCTGTTCGCAAACTCTAATGATAATCAAGCAACTGTGCCATAACTCAATTTTATGTTACTTTGTCCCCGCTTCCAGCACCCCTAAAAGATATTATTTAAAGTGGAAGCAACGGAGGACTCAATTAAAGTCTACATGCGTGTCACAGAGATATATTTAACACTATGAAGTCATAAAATGAGGATGCGGTTCCAAAAAAAAAGAAAAAAAAGATGTGTTCAACCGCACTCATGAGTCTTTCCGACCTTGTTCACGAAAAAGGTCAATGACTAATGCATTTTTTTTTACCCTCGCAGACAAGAGATTTATTCAGCTGAAAACTGCACTCACTTCAGCTTAATTTGACCAAGACGGTTCCACACAAATAAAACCATCCAGCGACTTAACTGCCAGCTTTTGTAGGCCGATGTCAGATCATGTGTGTGCCGTAATTTATAACCCAAGTCAATGGACATTAACAGCGCGCTGAGGAATGGACTGTGCCTGGCTCCCACAATGAAACGCAAACAATAAGGGCAGATGATGAAGGAATATGAACAGTGCTTTTTTTTCTAAAAATGCAAGGTAAGGAAATTGAATTTACTGCCCCAAGATAAGTGCAACTTTGGACTTACTGTAGTACCCATACAAAACTGTGTCTTCGATCTGCAGCCTGGTTTCATTATTTGCTGCCCATTCCTAGAATTAAAAAAAACAAAACAATCACAAGAATGTCAGAGAAAAAATATTAAATTCAGTGGCTTACATTCAACAACATTAAGACATCAGAGAGTATTGTGGAATTGAGAATATAGCGCTTTGGCTTTTGGAAAAGAGCATTATAAATACAATGTATTATTATTATTATTATTGATATGTCAACTGATTCAAATTTGTTTTTCTAGATTTACATTACTTAAGTTTTTTAGTAATGTTATGAGTTTTGTGTGTTTAATGTTTTTTTTGTCAAATTAAAAATAATAATGCCAAAAATGAGCATAAAACAACTAATATAAGAATATAAATTCAGATATTTTGTATAATAACAAAATTTATTTAGTAAAGAAGGTTTTATTTGTCCAACAATTGAACACTTAAGAAGCAATTCAATGCTTTTTGTGAAATGTATGTTATGTATGAAATATGGTTTCACTCATTTGGTATGTTTTTGTGTTTTGATACATATATTGTTTAAAATTTAAGTGTGTTTTTTTTTTTTACAAAAATAAAAGGTCCTGTTCTTTTCAAATGTAAAGAATTAAGAGTTTCATTTCTATTGTCTACGCATTAAGATTTATGTGGATTTTTAGTATTGAGTCAAGTAATGACGTATAAGTAATGACTTCTCAAACAAAGCAATTAGAAAAGTCATTAAATACTATTTTAATTATGAGATTAGTAATTAGTAATTCATTACATTTTTAAATAATTTACCCAACACTAATCAACTAATCAAAATAGTTGTTATTCTGACCAAACATTCTCTAAATGAAAACAGTTTTGTGAAAAATGGAAGAAATGTTTATTAATGGAAGAATAACATTTATTGATAAAACAAATATTAACACATTTTACTACTTAAACCAATACCTAATAGTTACTATAACATTCGGTAAATTCAGAAAACCTGAAAAATGTTTAGTGATCACTTATTTTTTCCCATAGCTGTATTTTTTTTGTTTCATTTTCCATAGCTGTATTTTTTCTGTATATTTTCCATATCTGTATATATGACAACACTACAAGGCACACAAACAGCACAACATGTGGATCTAGATATATGACATCGGACATGAATCTCAAAGGATAAAAACATGACCAACAAATATATTGTTACATACCACAAGGTAAGGCTCGATTTTTATGACATCAAATGGTGCCATGGGACAATGGTGATACAAAAGAAGTGGCTCTCCAAGTGCAGAGTGTTTTTTTTATTCCCAATGTGTCAGAGATTCCATCAAAACACAAAAAAACGTGACCTGACACTTTGATGACTCACAGGTTTTCTGAGTAGACCCAAATGCCAGAGAGAATTGCTGTCTGCCTTTGCTGCAGTAATTCACTCTCTCTCTTTCTGACTCCTCATTTTCTATGAACTTCATCCTGCATTCATAACTCAACATTCCATCAAGCCAAAAGAGCAAATCTATAATTGCTACAAGAGCACTAAAAAACATAATTCTGCTGTTGGATCAAAATGATATGTCATACTTGGAGTCGGCTGTTATGTATCTAGACAGGCCAAAAAATTCTGAGAGATTTCATAAATATATGTTGACCTATGAATTTCAATGATGTTTCAAATTACTTGTCATTATTTGACAAGCGTTTTAGAAAAATCACCCTCACAGGGAGAAATGTATACATCTGACAGTAATATGAACATTTTTTAGACAATTTCAATTGTAGTGAGTGGGGCAGGGCTGAGAACCGTGAGAGTGGAATGAGGCCGGT
>CAIGQV010003909.1:9767856-9787443 GCA_903798115.1 Danio jaintianensis | reverse complement strand
TCCATCCATCCATCCATCCATCCATCCATCCATCCATCCATCCATCCATACATGATATGATATGATATTGTGTGTCTGCTGGGATGTCTGTCTAACAAATATTTTATGCTGTTTATTTTTTACTTTTTAAATTTATTTACAGTAGTATTTTTCAAAATAATGAAACCAGAATCTTTCCATTTGTTTTCATTTTTTTCTATGTTCATTTTACTTTTAAATACTCTATTTAAAACTGTATTTTTTCACTTTTACTCAAGTGTATTTTGGGCCATTAAATTTCATTTAATGGGCCATTTCATTTAATTGTCTTTTTGAGTACTATTCACACCCCTGACAAAGTGTGTTATTTCATAAGCAAACAGAAGTGGTGCAGAAGCAAGTGTTCTTTATTTGTCTGCTAAAAAAGCGGATCTTAAAATCTATGTACTAAGAGATTGTTTTAAAGTGAATTAATTACTGTAAGACACATCCCCAGTCTGATGAACATAACGTCTGCTGATAAAACTTGTGTATAAAGATTTAAAGGGGTTACTGGGGGATTACGATAAATCATACATGATTACGCTTTTGAATTTTTTACTGATTCTGTATGTGTCTTCGCATGCGTAAACAAGTGAGTGTTGTTTGTGACTTCTCAGCCCTCTATAGGCTCTCAAATAGGTGAACGCGAAGACAAAAGAGCATACTGGAAAAAAGAACTGGGTAAAATTCTGTGGTATTTATGGTTTGCTTATTGTGGTCTGAGATTACATCTGCATTAAAAAATAAATCTGTTTAAATAGGGCACAGTGTACTGTCTTGGAAGAAATTTAATTTTTTTAGGTATAGTTTTAATATATTTTTACAGCTATATGTAGATTCACATTCTTATTTATTTATTTAATTTAATTTATTCATTCATTCATTTATTCATTTTCTTTTCGGCTTAGTCCCTTTATTAATCTGGGGTCGCCACTGCGGAATAAACCGCCAACTTATCCAGCATATGTTTCACGCAGCGGATGCCCTTCCAGCTGCAACCCATCACTGGGAAACATCCATACACACTCATTCACACACATACACTACGGACAATTTAGCCTACCCAATTCACCTATACTGCATGTCTTTGGACTTGTGGGGGAAACCGGAGCACCCGGAGGAAACCCACATGAACATGGGGGGAACATGCAAACTCCACACAGAAATGCCAACTGACCCAGCCGAGGCTCGACCAGCGACCTTCTTGCTGTGAGGTGATCGTGCTACCCACTGCGCCACCGTGACGCCCTAATTTAATTTAGTTTAATTTAAATTAATTTTTTTTAATTAATTTTTTCTTTTCGGCTTAGTCCCTTTATTAATGTGGGGTCGCCACAGCGGAGTGAACCGCCAACTTATCCAGCATATGTTTTTAAAAAAAAAAATATTTATAATAATACAAATTCAGCCTTTTGAAAAAAAACTGTTTATATGTGTGTATGTTTTTGTTACTTTTTCTTTTCTTCTTCTGCTCTCAGTATGAATAAATAATAAAAAAAACTAAATATATTCAGATATATATTACAATTAAACAACATATATTGCAATAAAAAAACATTTTTCACCACCTAAACTCATCGGCAAAAGGGTAATAAACACATGAGACATTAACTGTTCACACTGATCTACTCTTTAAAATAGTTATGACTAAAGTGGATGACTAAAAAGGACTAAAGTACACTGTAAAAAATGATTAGTTGACTTTACTTAAAAAAGAGAGTAAACTTGTTGCCTTGTAATTATTAAGTAAACAACCTATGCACATAATTATAAAAGTTAAGTTACTGTAAGTCAGTGGGTTTACTAACTTTTTTTAAGTAGAGTAACAACATTTTTTTTTACAGTGTACATACATATATAGTATTTAATTCGAAAACTCCATAGCTTGATTCATTGGTGTTTTTCCTTTTCATTTAATTTTGCAAACTGCACTTGGTCTCTGCTCTGACAACTTTTAATGTTAAAAATGCAACTCTGCAGTTTAACAAAGTGACTTTTATTAAAATATTTCACAACATCAAAGAATATGTTATTTGGGATGCTCATGTAAAGTACACAATACAACCAAGTATTGAGCTGATAATACTTTTTTACCCCAGTTATGTATTTGTTACAGCACAGGTTTGATTGCTTTGTTAGTGCGTCCCTTCCCGTCTGCAGGCTGAAGGTGCTTGTTTCTCATTCTTTAGCAGAACACAGAGGACATTATGATGTTATCGCGAGTCTGAAGTGAATCACAGCTGAGAGCCTTCATTGATTCCCTGTCTGAGAAACAGCTGTTCTCGGAGCAGCTGGTTTGGGGCTGCATGGTGATGTGGAGACAAACGCAATCCTAAAAATGCGTCTGATTATTCATCTGTGTTGAGGGCCTTGTGTAAACACAGAAGGGCTGGTCAGAAGACTCAGATGGTGAGGTGAGACGTCACAGTGTGCTGCAAATCTCACTTTAAATGAATAGCGCTTTTAAAAGTACAAGGTAAAAAAAAAAGATTTTATCAATATGTCGTGCCAGCGTATGATTTTATGTTATTTTAACAAATTACAAGAAGTTTCAACAAGATTCAGTTTGACTTTTTTTTAAATGTAATGTAATTATTTTTATATATTTAATAAAAGTTGTATAATTTAAATTTAATGTTTGAGTTGATATAACTTGTGAAGTTAATTTGATTCAACTTAAAAATTGAAATGGGTGGTTAACCAAGAAATGAAAATTCTGTCATCATTGGCTCATCCTCCATTTGAGTTTCTTTCTTCTGTCGAACAAAAAGATAAATATTCTGAATGCTAAAAAACAAACAAACAAACAAACAAACAAACAAACAAACAAACAAACAAACAAACAAACAAACAAACAAATAGCCATAGACTTCCATTGCATTTTTTCTCAACCCAGGCTCATTCTGATTATGTACTCCTATATACATTTCTGGAGAGTGCCAAATACGTCCCAGACGGTACTTTTTTTGCAGTTTTTGTTTTCACGAATCCACCAGAGGCCGCTGTGTACACTTTTTGAGATCTCAAATTTCTCTCGCAAGTGCCATTCGCTTCTGCTCTTCTCATGTAAATCCACCAGAAGCTGCTGTCAACTGACTCTTGACTGACTGACTGACCGACTGACAGATCGACTGACCCACCTTCCTCCTTCTACAAAACCCAACTCATAGTGTTCTAAAAAGCATCTATTGAACCGCCCACCCACTTCCCTAAATCCAACTGACAGTGTTTTCAAAAGCAATCCAGAAAAAGAAAAGCCCTTGCGGCAGCCTGATTTTTTTACCACGTTTTCAGATTTTACCACATTCACACCCTGTTATTTACTTGCTTATTTTATTTTTGGCCTTTTGTTTTTGTCTTACCTGCTTTTTGGAACCATTTTTCGCCTGATTTGTCCACACGGCTGGCGACGCGGTGGCGCAGTGGGTAGCACAATCGCCTCACAGCAAGAAGGTCGCTGGTTCGAGCCTCGGCTGGGTCAGTTGGCATTTCTGTGTGGAGTTTGCATGTTCTCCCCGTGTTCGCGTGGGTTTCCTCCGGGTGCTCTGGTTTCCCCCACAGGTCCAAAGACATGCAGTATAGGTGAATTGGGTAAACTAAATTGTCCGTAGTGTATGTATGTGTGTGTGTGGATGTTTCCCAGTGATGGGTTGCGGCTGGAAGGGCATCCGCTGCGTAAAACATATGCTGGATAAGTTGGCGGTTCATTCCGCTGTGGCAACCCCAGATTAATAAAGGGACTAAGCCGAAAAGAAAATGAATGAATGAATGAATTTGTCCACACGGAGGTAAGCGGTCAGCTAGTAAGCATGAAAAGGAACGGCGTCATACCGCCCCATAGCGTTTATTTTAAAGACGAAATGCAGCCATACGTTCCTCTGACTACATAATTTACGATCTCCAGAAATGTATACGGGGGTACGTTTTCAGAATGAGCCTATGTTGTTTTTTTCTACCATGGATGTCAATGACTGCTTTTTTTCAACATTCTTCAGGATATCTTGTTTTGTGTTCACCAGAAGAAAGATAATACTTCATTATTAGAACTACTTCAGTGTGAGTAAATGCTGAAAATTTTTTCTTTTTTTTAATAGGTGAACTGTCCCTTTAAGGCAGTAGATTTATATGAAAGCATGGGGATGAATAAAAGGTTGTAGAAATGTTCAGGTTTAAAAAAAATACATAATAAAAAGTCATGACAATGTATGTGTTTACATTACTTTGACTTTATTTAGAAAGTTAATCAGGTTTCAACTTATTTTTTCAGTTAAACATTTAAACTTGATGTTTTAAGTCGGCTTAATTGATGTGAGTTAAAATGACTTACAAAAGTTAAATTGATTCAACTTAACAATTTAAGTGAGCAACATTATTTTAGTGTATTTTGTACTGGGATTCACTTTAAATTAATAGTACTTTTAAAAGTAGACGCATATGAAAGAATCCAGTAGAATAATGTTATTGAAATACACACAGTACAGACAATGCTGGAATTTATATCTTGATCCCAATCCTTCAACAAATCTGTCATATATTGAAGAATCGTGAAGAATTTTTTGAAGACTGTATGATGCTACTTGAATTTCAGGATCAGTTTTGATTTAAATACTGTGCTTATTTGTTGCAAGATGTGTAGATTACTTCAGTTTTATTCAATAATAATAATTTTATGATTTTTTAATGCATTTATAAAGTGAGACAGACAATATATCAAGTATTTTTCTGTCAAATTTGTTTTACTATCTATTATGTCAAAAATGTGCTATATAATATAATATAATATCATATAATATAATATAATATAATATAAATCAACTGAAGGAGCAAAACTCGAATAAGTATATTGATATAATAAGTATACATTTGTATGAAAAATTTATTACGTAAAACATCAATTTTTAAAATTAGCTTTTTATTTAAAGTTTATCTGAACAGGTTTAGGCTACTTCTAATTAGATACAAACTAATAAAAAAGTAAATAAGCAAAACATACAAAGACACTGTTTATCTGTCTGTCTATTTTCATTTCTGTTCATATTGAATCAAATATGTATGTAACCAATTACAAATTACACACACAAAATACACTTTCCACAAAATTTTGACGTCTAATTGGACAAAGCTATTTGTGTTGTTGTTTGTATAACCAATTAAAATGTGAAAAAAATGGTAAGATACTTTCTAAGTAAGGCACATAAACTGTTCCTTAAACTTTAACGTTTAATTATAAAGTTATTTTAAAAACTCCATTTGACAATAAAATAAAACGCGATTTGTTCAAATATGTATTTCTCTAATTTGTGAAACAAAATAATAAGAAAAGGAACAAGAATAAGAAAAGTTAAGGCTGATTCTATTCTACTGGATACAATTGATTAAAATATGAAACAACAGAATACAGAATAAAATACATTAAACAAGAAAAAAGCAAGCAAAAGTTGTTCTTCGGTGGTGTGTGTGTGTGTGTGTGTGTGTGTGTGTGTGTGTGTGTGTGTGTGTGTGTCAGTATATGTGTGTTGAGCTGTTCTCCAGCGGGAGCCTCGAGTGTCCTGTCCGTCCTGATGTGCTGCTCTAATGAGCGGTGGGAGGGTCAGGCGGTGCGACAAATAAGGACACGGTTCCTGCACGAGCCTTCATTCTCACTTTTATTTGCAAGTGCGCTTTGGACCCACAGCTGCCTAAAATGCGCTAATTAGCCAAACAGGATTTTTCTTGTGCTCTATGTGTTTACGCTGGAATAATAAACTTTCTCCGCAAATGTAAGTAGCCGGCGTTCATCCGTCTTGGTTGCTGTGACTTTGTAGGTGTTGTGTGTGAGTGAGTGTGTGTATTTTGCTGAGTGTCATTTTGAAATGATCATGTTTGATGTCATCTGAGTTTAACACGCCATGTGAGTGTGTTCTGTTCGTGTACTTGAAGAGAGAGAGAGAGAGAGAGAGAGAGAGAGAGAGAGAGAGAGAGAGAGCGAGAGCGAGGGAGAGAGAGAGAGAGAGAGAGAGAGAGACTGAATGTTCAGCATTGCTAATTTATCATCATCATTCGGTTCCTCAGAGAAACTGCAGTAAACTGTCGCTTTTGACCATTCACTTGACACATTTAGTGAATACAAGCAGATGTGGACGTTTTGTTTTGCTGGTCAGTTTGGGTGAAGTTTTAAGAAACTATTTTGATAATATTTTCTTATTAAAGTACCTTTGTTGAAGTGCATGTGGCAATTCTAGTTAATATGCTAATATCAAAGACTCAGGCTTTAGCTTCACATTGATAAAGTTGCTGTCTGTTTCTCTGATTACTATGTTTAAGTAGTACAGCATGGAGACGAACATTTTCATGATTAAGATTTTGGGAATTAACTATGTGTGAATATTCTAAAGCATAAAGTGTTCATGTCGTTATTTTGCAGTACTTTTAGCTAATGTTTGTGTATTGCACTTTGAAATTGTTATTACCCTTAGCTAGTGTTTTTGTCTTTTTTTTTGCAGTACTTTTAGCAAATATTTGTGTATTGTACTTTAAAATAAATACAAGTAAATCTTAAACATGTTAAATACATTTCTTATACAAAGTAGGAAAATGTATCTTAAATGTTGACCTTTTAAAAATCAAATGTTAAAAAAGTATGTTGAATCAAATACACTTAATCTATGAATGTGAAAGTACTCAGTACTGTGGTGTTATGTAAGTACAAATTAAATGCGTTCAGTTTAAATCTAATAAAGTCTTTCTGGCAATGTTGAGCTATTTTGGGGAAAAGGCTAGTATTCATGGTATTCAATCAATGTAAACATAATCTTTGAGAGTGAAAATACGAAATACTGTACTCTGTACATACAAGTAAAATGTAAGCGCATACAATTGAATTTCTTTTATGTATAAAGTCTGATAATTATGACCTCTATTTTTAAAATAAGCTAACATGTATGGTATTGAATCAAATGCACTTAATAGTTTAATATGGAAATTCTCAAAACAATACAATACAAAACAATGTTCATCAAACAATACAAGTACAACTGAAGCACAGAAAACACTTTTTCTACTTTTTATATGATGTTAATCTAAGAATTTTGACCTATTTTTGAAAAAACTACAACTAGTATCCATGATATTACTGTAAATCAAATATACTTAATCTTTGAATGAGAAAATACCCAATACTGTTATTAAAAATACAAGTATAACTTTAGCGCATCAAATATATTGTCCTACTTTTTATTTAAAATTGATCTCAAAATTCTCCATTATCATCTACTATTCAATATTGCACATAAAAAAAAACATGCAGAAAGTATAAAATATTACACATATAATTGCATGCATAATTTAGCATCACTATTTGTTTTATTCCAATGTTGCTAAAAATTGTCATTATTGTTTGATATGAAAGTTTCAGCTTAATTTTGTAAATCGGTAAGGCATTCAAATAGGTTGAAAAGTGCAATGAATTCATCACTGCAGATAGGAACTTTAATTTTATTCAGATGTTCAGAATGTTTTAGGAAAGTTTTTTTCAACCACAGCTTCACCTCATGTGTACTGTATGTTACAGTATGTACAAAGTTAAGATTTAAGCTTTTATTAGAAATTATTAAAAAAATGTTTATTTTAACATATCGCTTTACTCTGTGCATTTCAAATGATTTACTTTGTTTATATGCAGAGATGCACAACTGATTGTAGCCTGCAAAACTGCGTGTGTTTCAAAAAAGCCGTGGCCCAAGTGTTTAATAATTTAGTGCAATTTGTTTGCCCTGTTACTTAAGAGCTCAATAACAACAGTCAGCGGTGGGTAACGGATCGTATTAGTTTACAGGAATCTGGCACTGGGTCCCCAGAAGCACCTCATGCTGGAAACTTACTCTGGCCTGCAGTTTATTCTGAGGAGTGAAATGTCACACTTGACATTTTGCTTTAAGACGTTTCACCACATATTTGAAGCTCTAGACGAATTTTACGCAACCCAAGTTAGTCTTTGTTTGATATTGATTGTCTTTAAATACATCACACTATAATGCTGATTTACTGTAAATCAATAAAGCGTAATGAAAAGTAGCCGAATTGCAAAGGCATGCCAAAAAAATACCGTCACACAGACAGTAACAAGTGGTGTTGCGTTACCCATCAAAGAGTTGTAAAAGTGACGTTGTTTTCTATTTCTAGGTTTTCAAGGGGCCCTTTCTCATGTGCCAAAGACGACATGATTCACTATCTCAGATGGACTGTTTTCCTGTGGATCGTAAATTCCATTCCTTTTGCTTCAGGAATGGCAGTGAATGAGAGAATAGGTATGTATGCTGTCACCAAGAGCCCTGCGCAGAGATGTTTGCTTGTTCTTGTCCGTTTACAAAATAGGTTTGATTAGAAGTGATTACATCTGTTTGGTTTTTCAAGCCGTGTTCATCTCCACACGAGAGGTCAACGTTGTCTGCACCACGGAGTGCCGCTGTCATCACGTTTAATTAGCGCACTGTTTTAGCTCTCTTGTTTGGAATCCTTGCATGCAAATGAATTGTTTGTGATGAAAGACGCCAAGCCCTCCTTTAAGAAGCGGAGACTCTTGCATGGCTATTTGAAATTCTTTGTTTTGCGAGGACATGGCGCCAAGTCCTTGACCCGGGTGGCATTAGTCAGATGGCACCAGGATGCATCCGCTGTGGTGTTATGTGTCCTGTAGAATTGCTTTATTGGCCCCATTTAGATTCAGTTGATAAGATTCAGGAATATTATTGCACTATGCGAATTCAGAATTGTGAGAGGTAAGCTCAATTATGAGGAAATAAAAAGGCCAGAGGTGCAAGGTGTAAGTTCAAAATTGTGGTAAGTTAATTCTGAATTTTGAAGGAGAAATAAGTTTGATTTGAGATGTATAATTTCAGTATCGCAAGATGTAAAGAGATTTATTTATTTATTTATTTATTTTTTAATTTCAGATTTTTGGTCATGTCTTTTTTTTTTCTTTTTTCTTTTTTTTTACAGAACAAATTCTTCCCCAGCAATTTAACCCCTTACAGATGAGGGAATAAAAAATAAAAATAATAAAATAAATAAATAAAGAGTACTGCCATCATCTTTTCAGGGGATACATTTGTACATTGTGCTACATTGTAGTTACCTCATATTACATTGGTGATAGGCTAATTAACCTCTAAATGTACATATCTAAATATCTTGTAATACCTTTCCACCTCTTCAGAAAAATAGTAGTCTTCATTTGTAGACATGCAGTCATTTTTTCCATTACATAGACCAGTTTAAGTCTCTGAATCAACTGAGCCAGTTGAGGACCTTCTTTCATCCAATGTACTGTTATAATTTTTTTTTGCAACCAGTAATAATATCCTTAGTATAAATCTTGTTTGTTCATTAAAATGTAAACAGAATTTTGAAGTAGAAAATTCTGAATTATTTTAAAAAATGAATGGGAAAACCAGTAAT
Source organism: Danio jaintianensis (assembly GCA_903798115.1). Classification (NCBI taxonomy): domain Eukaryota; kingdom Metazoa; phylum Chordata; class Actinopteri; order Cypriniformes; family Danionidae; genus Danio; species Danio jaintianensis. The sequence goes on along the minus strand of CAIGQV010003909.1, from coordinate 9,777,987 downwards.
TAATCTTAGTTAATGCATTTACTAACATGAACAAAGAGTGAACAATATTTGAACAGCATTTAACTATACTTCAATATTTACGATCACTTTATTAAAATTGAAAGGTGTGCTTGTTAAAGTTAATGTACTATGAGTTAACATGAACAAACGATTAATGACTTTATTGTCTTTAACATTAACAAAGATGAATAAATACTGTAATGTTTTGTTCATTTCTTGTTCGTGTTAGTAAATGCATTACCATTAACTAACGTTATTGTAAAGTGTTAGCAGGAAAACTTTTCCATATTTGACAACATCATTGTCATGTACAAGATGTTAGCTCTGAATCCTGAGGGTAAATATAAATCAGAATTGTGAAACATAAACTCAATTCTGAGGAGAAAATACTGTAGGTCAGAATTGAAAGATAAATTGAGTAATGTGAGGTGTAAGCTCAGAATCACAAACTTAAAATTCTATGCTTGTCTCTGGGAATTCTGACTTTCCCCCCTCAGAAATATGAAACGTCAGATTTGTGAGATAAGATTTGTAAGATGTTTATTGTTTTATTGTATTGAATTGTATTACTATAATATCCAGATGGAAATGGGTTTTCATAAATGGGTTTTCACCACTGTCATCACATTCAAGTAAGCTCTGTTTTAGCTGTTTTCCTGTTTGGAAGTCAGAATTGCATAATGTTATCTCCAGAATTCTATTAAAAAGCACAAGAGAAAAGCTTTTTAGTTTTTGACTGCGTCATTGTCATGAATTCTGCGGGTAAATATAATTCAGAATTGTGAAACACACACTCAGTTCTGAGGAGAAAAACTTTCAATTCTAAGCTTGTCTCTGGCAATTCTGACGTTCTTCCCCTCAGATGTGTGAAGAGAAAAGTCAGATTTGTGAGATATAAACTCAAAATTGCAAGATACGTTACAGGTACCTTTATTTAGGGTTACACAATTCTGGGAATTTCCATGGGAATTAACTCCAATATATGGGAATTAACAGGAATTATAGGGAATAAACTGAAAAATTTACAAACATGATTAGCCTATGAAAGTGTTTTTACAAACGTTTTTCTAAGCTTATTCTTCAGAATAAGTCCACATGCACTCGTGTCTTATGTCGTGTCACATTTCACCTTAGAAAGAAAAAAGTTCCACTTATAATTAAATCAAAGTGAAGAACAATTGTTTGCATGCATGTCAGCTTATGACCAAACAAAATGCTGATACTTCTGTTTGTATATGACACAGTTTATATAAAAAAAAGTGAATAATAAAATTTATTATTGCAATTTTCCCCAAATTTATTAATATTTCCTGTAAATTCCCATCAATTCCTGCTAAGTTTCCAAATGAGAAAATTTCCCAGATGAAGTCCTGGTGAAATCTTTCTAGATAATTTACGATACATTTTTGGAAACTTTCCGCCCCTTTGCAACTCTACTTTTAGTATATAATTACCTTTTGTACCTTTTTGTTTATTGATTTAATTGTATTTAATTGCATTGCTATTATACCCAGATTGAAATGGGTTTCCATAATTGTGTAACAAAATGGATTTTAAATAAAAATATTGACCAAGGATCACTGCTGTCATCGTATTCAATTATCGCTCTATTTTAACTTCCTTGTTGTAGTCCTTGTATGCAAATAAATTGTTTGTGAGGAAAGACGTCACACCCTCCTTTGAGAAGCAGAAACTCTTGCATGGCTGTTTGAAATTCCTTCATGCGAGGACATGGCGTCAAGCCCTTGACCCGGGTGGCATTAGTCAGAAGGCACCAGGACACATCCGCTGTGGTGTTATGTGTCCGATTTATTGGCCCCATTCAGATTAACTTGAAGCGATTAAGGAATAATATTGCACAGTGTAAATGCCCATGAATGAGCACTCCCTGAACAAGAGGACAGGCAAGCAATATTTTTGCCAGCTGAGTGAATTGCTATCTCCCGTGATCCACTGTGCGAGCGTGACATCCAGGAAGAGATTTGGAGAGGATTTACAGCATGTGTCCCTTCTCCTTAAGAGTCGGCAGTTTGCCAGCAGATGTGCTGATTTTTAGAGTTTTTCGTTAATGTCAGTGTACGGCTGTGGATGTAGATAGGTTTGTGTGTTTTCGCATTTGCGTCCCTCTGAGCTTTCTTTTTATGTGATATAATTGTTGTTGATTAAGCAGAATTTGTCCTTTTGCAGTACGAGGCTGCAAATGCATTAGATGGGGAGACCAGGACTAGTTGTCTCACAGGGATCTTTGTAACTAGTAGGATTTTTATGTGGCTGATAGGAATTTTAATTTTAATTTATGTCTCACAATTTTGAGAAAAAAAATCAACCTTTCTATTTGGAATATGCTTTACCTTATGCAGGGAGCAGTTTTAAGTCAGCCGTAAAACTTTTGTTGAAAGGATGGTGTGACTTCATCTTCAATTTCACAAGGTTACTTTAACAGCATTGCTAGTTTAATACTTAGTTCATTATAATATAGTCAGTTAAATAGACCTAAACGTTCATTTAGTTGTTCAAGCATAAAATGCGATAAAACAGTGTTTAAATGTTAGCACCATGAGGAGCAGCAGAATTGACTTCCATGTTTTCAGGACTGAAAATTCATAGAGAATACTGTGGTAAAATACATTTTCATATTTTAAAGATGTGGCATGCTCCGGTTTATAGGTGGTTATAGGTGAATTGGGTAAGCTAAATTGGCCATAGTGTATGTGTGTGATTGAGTGTGTATGGGTATTGAGTAAGTTGGCAGTTCATTCCGCTGTGGCGACCCCAGATTAATAAAGGGACTAAGCTAAAAAGAAGATGAAAGAATGAATGAATGAAAATGGCACATTGCGATTTAATGATGTGCTGCTGTTCCTGTGTTTTGATCAATGTTAAATTTAGTCTCAATCAGGCAATGATTTTGAATGAGACAGATCTAAAATGCAGTGAGTTTATAATGGTATGACAGTTCATCTGAAAAGCCTGGGCTGGCCTATGGAAATTAAAAGTCCATTTGCATGAAAAAGTTGCAATTAGCGCTATAAATTCTGCATCGATTCTGAGATTTTCAAAATGCATCTCTTTTGAATTGATTCTGAACGTAGTTTTAACAGTAGATTGAGATTCCATAGGCCAGCCCAGGCTTTTCAGATGAACTGTCATACCATTATAAACTCACTGCATTTTAGATCTGTCTCATTCAAAGTCATTGCCTGAGAGATATAAACTCATTAAAGGGTTCAACTGACCCCACCCCCCAACAATGTCAAATAGATTGTATTTATTTTTATGACTCATATATATTTTTTTAAATCAATAGTTTTATATTTCCCTTATATTTCCATATTGTTTTCAATGCTTTATGGGGCTGTACTTATTTTCTTTTTTGCAGCTATTAAATTTGCAACCTTGTACGTTTTTGCATCAGATTACATTTTAGTGTAGTTAATCTTTTAGGAATATATAAAATGTTTTTTGAAAAGCTTGAACCTGGAAACAGCATTTATTGCATCATGCCTAAACATCCAGATAGGCTGTTTAAAGGAAAATGCCCATTGTGTGAACTAACCATGTTCAGTAAACTGTATATATTTTGTTGGCATTATTTTTATAGCCAATACATTAAGATATGCAGATATACAAAACGTGTATTAAGTGGAGTAAAAAGCAACTAGCCACAGTCTCCTTTGTACTGAATCAGCTAAAACATTACCAGTTTACACAAATCAGTTCAATTCCTTCAATAATGCATGATCTTTCTTTGCTCTGCAGATCATACATGTCCACCTCTCAAGCTGGAGGATAAATGGCACACCAATGTGAACCTTCACAGAGAATTCACAGGTACAAACAAAGAATGCTGTATATACAAATAGAAATCGAGCACAGCTCGTCCTCACTCAGCGCTGTTAAACATCAAACCAGCTGTTTAAAACATCTCTAATGTTACCCATGGCTGAAGCTGACAGAGCAATTTATACAGCTAATTTCGCATTTCCTGGAGGAAATGGCAGTTCTTGCAAGCCAGCTCGAGAATGCTGTTAAAGTTTTAAGATGTGGTTCTGTGAAATGCAGCGTCAGAGCATTTTTCTATCTATTGGTTGCACACAGAAATCAATAGTCACTATGTAAAATGTTTAGATGTAGAAAACTATTCAAAGGTTTGCATGTTTTTTCAAATGTTTTTTGAAAGAAATGTTTCTTTTATGCCTACCAGGGGTGATTCTAGTAGCTGATTAATTTTTATATTATATATTTATATTATATAAGAGCAGTATTGTAAAATTTTATCCCTTTTAATGCAAAGCTGAATTGTCAGCATCATTATTCCAGTTTTCAGTGCCACATAGTTTAAGCTTCAGGAAAAATTCTAATATAAAGACTTAAATATTTATTGTTGAGATGATAATAAGTAAGTTAGAAACATTTGAATGCATCCTTGCTAAATAAAAATGACCTACTGAAAAATCATATTGACATCAATTTTATGAATGGCAGTGTTTACACTGCAAGATATTACTATTTAAAATACAAATGAGTGCAAGAAAAATCGCACAATAGGGTATGCAGATATCACAGTAACATTAATATACAAACGAGTGCAAGACAAATAATCAATCACAATATGGAATGCAAATTTGACAATGTCATTAAAATGCAAATGAGTGCAGAAAAAAACACCCAATCACAATTTGGAATGCAAATATCACAATGTCATCATTGTAGGTTATATTGAATACTTGTTTCTGTCAGTGCAAATTCTATCAGACTGAAGCGGATTGTTAAAAAACTTTAGTATGAATGAACTGTAAATCATTGTGGCCAAGGCTTAAAGCTACAAAATGAAGTTTTAATGACTTCTGTACAGTTTGGTGAAGTTTGAATGCTTAAAGGTTAAGAACAGGCCGAAAAGCAGACTGTTTACAGAGCTAACATTTATTGTTCCACATAAAAGACTAAAAACGTTTGTTCAGCGGTTTGTATAGGACAACATTTGCTGAAAATCTCTTTAGCCTGAAGCTAACATTGTTCTTTGAGCAGAACATGGTACTTACAACAGTTGAGGTCATGTTTTCAATTCCCAAAATGTTTACACAAAGTACCGCAACTTGCTTTAGATAAAAGTGTCTGGCACACGCATAAATGTTATGTATGTTTTTCTTTTTCATCTCTTGTATACAGGATTTGATTTAGCTGAGAAGTTTCTTCTCAGAAAAGGCACCGTGACGGACAGCGACACGCCGTTGTTAAGACTGGGAAGTAAACCCCTGTTTAAACCAACAGAGTAAGTTCTGCAGTTGTCGATTGTGGTTTGATGTTGTGCCATTTATTTTCCACTCGCACATCAGTCAATAGATGATTTTGTCTGAAAATAATGGAGTGACGGCTAAGCTGAAAGTTATTGAAGCAAATGTGCCTATCCATATGGATGTTTACGTAGTTTTGGATGTGATCGATGATGTGCAGAATTTTCCAGCATCTGGAGAGCAGAAAGTAGGACAGTTCCTTGTAGAATCATTGCTGCAATGAGCATGTTATGATGGTAGTTTGAGTTAATGCCCACATCCACATGTTGCGTGTTTTGGTTAGGCTTTCTGACAGCTTCTCATATAAATCTCTGTAAGGGACGGAGTGCAGGTTGCCTCGATGAACAACTGCATTCTAGGAGCGTATCACATGAGTTTCCACCACTCAAGATCTGAAAATAGGCTAAAATTATAGTTTCAGCTGAAATCCTGTAGAACAGTGGTTCTCAACTGGCTTTATCATTTTGTCTGCATTTTCCACAATCTTTATTCATGTTTTCTTGTTTTTTAATTATAAAAATTGACACAATTCCTAAAATATTAAGTAAAACTATTTTACAGACACGTTCCACTTTACACATAAATTGCAGGATTATGACTTAAACTTAAACAGGATGAGATAAGATACTGACTTTGCAATATATTGAAGTTATTGAAATATTGCAAATGTGAATAATGTACTATGCATATTGCAATGGTTTGCAATTTATAAGTGATTTAATACACAAAAATCTTTGCATGCCTGCCACCAGCACACCCTTTGAAAGACTTTTCAGACATTTATTTACATGTAAACACGCATCCCTGAAACCAAGCAGAGTGGACATGCTGTTTTTTTTTGTCTATTTGTCTATTATTTGTCTAACTATTAACTATAGTATGGATGCTGAAATACTGCATGTCTCTTAACAATCAATATTAAGAAAGCAATAAGACACCAAAGAAGTAACTGCTGTGCTTCGTGTTTTTTTTCGTCTCCTGATTGTTCTTGATGTTTTCAGGTTGATAAAACTATACTAGTAAAGGAAAGTGGTGGTGATATTTATCTTTTTTTTTTAGTTTAAACAAACAAAATTATATTCATTGTTACATATAAATTGTTTTATGAAGCAGTAAAAAATAGCTGTTCAGAAGTTGTAGTGATGCTTTCATTTCCTGAAATAAGATGAAACGTATTGGTTATAAAAATAAAATTAAATATCATATCACAAATAGAGTACTGCATTATTTAGCACGCTATCACATATCGCATTTTTGTTCAATATTGCACAGCCCTACTAAGAACTGATAGTATAAGTCCCCACAGTTGTTTAAAAAATATAAAATAACAAAATGAGAAAAACCGCTACGTTGCCCTAGACACTTTTATTTTTATTTTTTTAAACAGTATATATATATTTTTTTTTTTTGAAAAAAGAAAAGAAAATTAGAGAAAAAGGAAATAAAAATACAGAAACATCCGATCTTAAATGAACAGTTGACATGTAGGTCACGTGGGTCTTTACAAGTCATGCTGACAGATGCATATCTGATATAAAAGTTAGATTACTCAATATAAAGGCATAAACAAAATCCATTTCTCCCAACAATGAAAGTATTTGTCCATTCGTAGTTTTAGTGAAACAGTCATCTTCTCCATATTTTGAACTTTGGTAACAATATCCAACAATTCAGACTTTGTTGGAAGTTCAGACTGTATAGCCACTTTTGAGTTACAGCCTTTTGTTAATAAAGAGCAATCCATTCCATAACCAAAGATATTTTGTTATACTTGTTACATCCTGCCTGTAAGTCTGAATGACTGGGCAACTGGACACTTTCTTATAAACAATATACACTCACTTACCACTTTATTGTCCAACTGCTCGTTAACGCAAATTTCTAATCAGCCAATCACATGGCAGAAACTCAATGCATGTAGACATGGTCAAGACGATTTGCTGCAGTTTAAACCGAGCATCAGAATGGGGAAGAAAGGTGATTTAAGTGACTTTGAACGTGGCATGGCTGTTGGTGCCAGATGGGCTGGTCTGAGTATTTCAGAAACTGCTGATCTACTGGGATTTTCACGCACAACCATCTCTGGGGTTTACAGAGAATGGTCCAAAAAAGAGAAAATATTCAGTGAGCGGATGTTCTGTGGGCACAAATGCCTTGTTGATGCCAGAGGTCAGAGGTATGCAGAACTAAGAACAGGAAACTGAGGCTACAATTCGCACAGGCTCACCAAAATTGGACAATAGAAGATTGGAAAAACGTTGCCTGGTCTGATGAGTCTCGATTTCTGCTGCGACATTCGGATGGTAGGGTCAGAATTTGGCATCAACAACATGAAAGCATGGATTTATCCTGCCTTGTATCAACGGTTCAGGCTGATAGTGGTGGTGTAATGGTGTGGGGGATATTTACTTGACACACTTTGGGCCCATTAGTAGCATCGTGTTAACGCCATAGCCTACCTGAGTATTGTTGCTGACCATGTCCATCTCTTTATGACCACAGTGTACCCATCTTCTGATGGCTACTTCCAGCAGGACAACTGTGTTTGAGTTCACTGTACTCAAATGACCTCCACAGTCACCAGATCTCAGTCAAGTAGAGCACCTTTGTGATGTGGTGGAACGGGAGATTCGCATCATGGATGTGCAGCCGACCAATCTGCAACAACTGCATGATGCTATCATGTCAATATGGACCAAAATCTCTGAGGAATATTTCCAATACCTTGTTGAATCTATGCCACAAAGTATTAAGGCAGTTCTGAAGGCAAAAGGGGGTCCAACCTGGTACTAGTAAGTTGTACCTAATAAAGTGGCCAGTGAGTGTATATTTCTAGTAAACATTGTGCAATTCCATTTGTGCTTCACACATGTGAGTCGGCTTGACAAACCATTTGTAGGAAGCACTCTTTCCTATCTATCTGCACCAGACACTTACTTACAAACACGCTTTCAGTAGATTCAGTAATAATGATAAAAAGAACCTGATAAACTAACTTAGACTTGTCATGGCATCTATAAAAGGCTGCTCTCTGGTAATTTGAAGTGCTTTTGTCCTCATTTGTAAGTCTCTTTGCATAAAAGCATCTTTTAAATTAATATTTGTAAATGCTGAAGTTATAGGGACAAAAAGGTAAATGCAAATACCAACATCCAAATCATTCCAAGCTAGTACCTTTAAATAAGTCATACAATTACCAATAAATGAAGATTTATTTATATTTTAGTTATGTTGATTGACAGCAAAACTGCGAAGTTGCATACTGATAATTTATTTAGCTCTTTATTTTATAATGAAGTTCTATACAGTGTGCACTGCTGCATTTGTGTTTGCAATTAAAGAGATGATTTTCTCAGGTATTTAATTGAACTGTGTCTGACAGAAGCATTAACATCTAGCAAAGATGTGCATTTTAAAAACCATCCGCAAGCCACTCAACCCATTTTTTGGGTCATAGCACAAGCATACAATATTTTTTTTGCTACAACATTTTTAATTCATATGTATCATACTGTTTTGAAATCCACTTTTGGGCTGCGTCCCACCAGTTGAGAAACTCTGCTGTAGAAAAACCTTCAAATTGTTGCGGATGCCTATAATGGCGTGTTGACATGGAATGACCCAGATATCACAAGCTTGCTGAGAAAATTCCCCTCGCATTGGCTAATAAGGATAAACTGTGAGGTGAGCCGTGAGACATGTTGAATAATTTGGACAGAATTAATTTGCAGACCGTGGGCAGTGAGCTCGACCAAGGAGAAAGAGAGGTGACTATAATGGAGTGCCGGCTAGAAGAGAAATCAAGCAGTAATGGGGATTCATGTCTTGTATATTAATTGCCTTAAAACGACTTTAATAACTTGTAGCTCAAGGGTGACATCAAGTTCAAAGAAGGCTTCTGCGTGTTAGTTAGACATCGCAGGTATGTTTAATCCACACGTAACATGAATGCTGTGTCTGTCAAGGTCAAGCCGTCCAAACCGCATACCACAGCATATTCATGAGCCCAGATTGATGCTCAGAAGAGCTCTTTTGTATTTGGCTGAAAACTGGTGGGATTGCTGTGCGTTCCTGATGAAGTCGGAGGTGGGAAGAGTAGAGTTGAAATTCCCCACTTTCTTCTTCTTCAAAGCGTTCCATTTGGTCATGGTGAAAGCTAAACTTAATAGGCTAATGTCTAGACTTTTTGACACAAACATAAAAACATTATCATTATAGCATTAACAGTAGATCATTTAACTAGCAACATAAGTGTCTGCTAATGGGTGAATGTAAATTACATTAAATGCAATGCCTTAATACCACATAATTTTGTGCAATTTTTGTTTTATTGCAATGCTGTGAACATAAAAATCAAATAAATGATTCAGTAACAGTGATTTAATATCAGATCTTTTTTCTTCTCAAAGCTTAGTAGTGTAATGATAGGATGTGGCAACAGTGGTTGGATCCAAATGCAGCTTTATTTAGAATCATCATACAGGCAAGGTTTATCACAGGGACAGACGGGAGCATGCAGGTAATCCAAACAGGTCGAGGCAGGCGGCAAAACAAATAGAAACAATGAAACAAACAATAGTCAAAACACTGTAGACAATCCAAGAAACGCTTACGTGATGCTCACTACAAGGAACAGGGAAACAAGACTCAGACTCACGTGTGTGTGTGTGTGTGTGTGTGTGTGTGTGTGTGTGTGTGTGTGTGTGTGTGTGTGTGTGTGTGTGTGTGTGTGTGTGTGTGTGTGTGTGTGTGTGTGTATGTATGTATGTATGTATATATATATATATGTATATGTGTGTGTGTGTGTGTGTATATATATATATATATATATATATAT
>CAIGQV010003909.1:9742367-9754561 GCA_903798115.1 Danio jaintianensis | reverse complement strand
TTGTAGCTGAATAAGAGAAGCAACTCCTGCTGTAAAAAACAAAAAAACACAAAAATTTGTTCTCCACCTTTCTGACTTCTTCACACTTTAGGTTCTTTCTGTGGGACTCTTTTTGTGATTTAGTGACACTGTAAAGATGCAGTATTCTAGAAATCAAATATTTAAAACAACTAATTGTTCTCTTGCCATATGGCTTAAAGCATTTTATTTAGTGATATTTTTTACTTTATGTTGGACATGCAATCATTAATTTTGAAAGTTTTAATTTATTAATATCTATTTTATATTTCTACATTTATAATCAAACATTTGCCCTGAATTTCTAAATAAATTGAGAAATATGACCACACATGAATGAGTAGATTTCTGAGAATATACTTTAAAATGTAAAAAAGAAATCTTTATTTACATGTGGTCTATATATATATATATATATATATATATATATATATATATATATATATACTATTAATTGATTGAATTTACAGAACTGATACTATATTATAATATGTATCCTTTTTAAGGATATGAGATGACTTGTCATATTATGGGATTTTTGTCATATTGCCCAGCCCTAATATGCTGTCTTTCACAATGTATGTAACTCATGAAAAGTGCGTTAAATACATTTTGTTTTGGCTCCAAATGGCTCCAAAAAGGAACCAATAAGTGACCTTGAAATTTCTGAATTTTCGGTGGTCTCTTATTTTGACCTCCACTGTATAAGGGTGTCTTTCTTTATCTAGAAAAATGTTTGATGGAATTAATGCTCGTGTTTGTGTGAAATCAAAATACAATGTTTATTTTGCTAGCACACATTGTTATTGAGAAATTAATCCCTTCAATATAAACCACTGAAAAAATCTTCAATCAAAGTCTGACCATTTACTTCTGACCATTTACTTATATCCATCCGATGCTCCTTCTCTGGTGATGTCACTTTGACACTTAAGCCACAATATATATATATATCTTAACCACGCCCCACCCCCTACTCAATATTCCGTGCCAGTTGGAAGTACATCAACATACTGAAATAAAAGTTTCTGCAACTTCCAGTTCACACAGACTCACCCTCAGGCTATTCCAAAACATCTACATTTCTTCTTCTGAGCAAAGCATTATATAATGTGGTAAGCCAAACACTTTATGCTCCCCTCTGACTTCTATATAAGAAGCATACTATAGAATCCAATGGAGATGATAAACTGTGCGGTTATCACTTTATATTTTAAGTAAACTATACCTTTAAGCATAATCTTTCAGTGTGTGTCAATTTCAATTTCCCAAAACGTCATAGAAAAAGAGCATAAAAGTAGTCTGTATGATTCGAGTTGCACTTTATTCTATTCGTTTTCAAGCTATGTGACCAGACTGAAGTTTAAACCATTATTCATTGATTTATTTATTTTTTATTTTTTTTTCCTCATTTACTGAAGTTCTAAAGTTTTGTTTATACTTTGACTTCACATTTTGCTTTGTGCTGAATCTTGAGGGTGAATAACTGATTTTCATTCTAGACTGAAGCATTCTTAAAAGTAGATTACAGCCAAATTAGATGGAATATTTTGTGGTCAGCTTTGGTAAAAGTCTAGCCATGGTCCTATAATACATCTAGACTAGTTTCCCCAATAAGCCTTTTCTCCTGCGTCTTCCTTTTATATAAAAGCATTTGATCTTGCCAGCATGTAAAGTCAGGGTATATATCATTTTAATAATGTGCATTTTCCCTACTGTGCCTGTGAAAGTAGGAGACACGCTATGCAGACGTGCCTAGAGAGAATAGAGAATGATCTATTTGAGCCAAAACTCATTTCCAGCCTGTCTCTTGCAAGTCTGATCTCTTTCTCTCTCGCTCTTTCTTTTGCTTTCTTCTTCTGTCCTTTTAAAGTATTCATACATGAGATTTCCCCCCATTGTCAGTTTTGCTGATTGTGTTTGATGAAGTGCCAGTAAATTACCAAATAGCGTGTGAAAGAAATGAAAATGGAAAGCGGGAGTAATTCGTTCTGTAATACTTAGTGTTATGAGAATCACTCGGAAATGTAATAATATTCTTTCAGTGATTTTTAATAACCGGATAGAAGCTCTAAAAGTTTTTAAATATTGTTTTAGAGTCTTGAAGCGTGAGTTTGTCATGAGTCGCTACAACAGCAGTGCGTTCAGACCAGTGGAAATAACTTGGCTTTCTCTAAAATGTATTTAGTCAAGACTAAAGAGAAAATAGAATAACTTTTATTGAAGTTATTGAAGCTAATAACACATTTAAGGTTAAGTATTGTTTTAGGTACTGTAGGTCAGGGGTTCCCAAGCATTTCAACCCGCAACCCCCAAAATAACAATGCCTGTGACTCCCTGAGACCCCCAATATCCTCGGAGGTGGTTATAAACATACAAAACTTGCATGCAACGGCGAATACATAGGCCCATGTCTATTCTTTGTTACATTTTTTTTAATGTATGTGAGTGCCGTAAAAGGTGCCATAAAATCAATCTGCTCCATCTGACGCTATTGATGTGTCTTTTAATATAATGTAATCAACCCAGGGGTCGCAATATATTGGATATATATATTTTTTTAATGCAACTATTACCTACAATTTTTATATTATGTAGGTTATGGATGAAATATGGGAATTCTAATAGTTTAATAAAATGAATTAGATTTTTGGAAGTCACCAAGGACTAAGACAAGAAGTCTGAAAATTAGAATGGTTTCTAATGAAGGGTTCTGTGACACTGGAAACTAGAGGAATGACGCTAATAGAAAAAAATTATTTTAAAATGTATTTTTAAAGAAAATGTAACTTTAAAGAGTAATATTTTTACAGTTTTACTGCAATATTTCATTTGAATAAATTCAGCCTTTTCCATTTATTTTAGGTAAGAAGTAAAAAAAAAAAAAAAAAAGCTCTAAACATTAGGGTTGTGTATTTTTATATGTTTTATTTTATGTATGTTTTTGAATGAGGAATTTTAACTGTACATCTTGCTTTTGTGTCTCTGCTCTAAAGGTCTGTGTTCCCAAATGGTCTATCTCATGAATACTCAATCATTGCCACGTTCCGGCTCAGAAAAACTACTAAAAAAGATCGCTGGTTTGTTCTGCAGATCTTTGATAAAGGTGGAACTTCACAGGTATGTTACAGACACACCATTCATTCATTCATTCATTACAATTGATTATTTGTATTTATTATATATATATATACACTCATACTTAAAAGAACCTTCCAGCTAATTAAGTCCATGGATGTATTCATGCTATTCAGAGAAATCCTTACTCTTGCTGCTTATATTTAAAAAGTATTTTAAGATTAAATATACACATTAAATATTGTACTGTTACACTCACTGGCCACTTTATTAGGTACACCTGTCCAACTGCTTGGTAACGCACATTTCTAATCAGCCAATCACATGGCAGCAACTCAATGCGTTTAGGCATGTAGACATGGTCAAGACAATCTGCTGCAGTTCAAACCGAGCACCAGAATGGGGAAGAAAGGTGATTTAAGTGACTTTGAACGTAGCATTACTGTTGTTGGTGCCAGACGAGCTGGTCTGAGTATTTCAGAAACTGCTGATCTACTGGGATTTTCACGCAAAACTATCTCTAGGGTTTACAGAGAATCCAAAAAAGAGAAAATATCCAGTGAGCGGCAGTTCTGTGGGCACAAATACCTTTTGACCAGACTGGTTCGAGCTGATAGAAAGGCAACAGTAACTCAAATAACCACTCGTTATAACCGTTACTGCAGCAGCAGGTGCCACTCCTGTCAGCTTACAACAGGTAACTGAGGCTACAATTCGCACAGGCTCACCAAAATTGGACAATAGAAGATTGGAAAAACGTTGCCTGGTCTGATGAGTCTCAATTTCTGCTGCGACATTCAGATGGTAGGGTCAGAATTTGATGTCAACAACGTGAAAGCATGGATCCATCCTGCCTTGTATCAACGGTCCAGGCTGGTAGTGGTGGTGTAATGGTGGGGGGATATTTTCTTGGCACACTTTGGGCCCATTAGTACCAATTGAGTACAGTGTCAATGCCACAGCCTACCTGAGTATTGTTGCTGACCATGTCCCCCGTACCCATCTTCTACTGGCTACTTCCAGCAGGATAATGCGGCATGTCATAAAGCGCAAATCATCTCAGACTGGTTTCTTGAACATGACAATGAGTTCACTGTACTCAAATGACCTCCACAGTCACCAGATCTCAATCCAATAGAGCACCTTTGGGATGTGGTGGAACGGGAGATTCGCATCATGGATGTGCAGCCGGCAAATCTGCAGCAACTGCGTGATGCTATCATGTCAATATGGACCAAAATCTCTGAGGAATATTTCCAGTACCTTGTTGAATCTATGCCACGAAGGATTAAGGCAGTTCTGAAGGCAAAAGGGGGTCCAACCCGGTACTAGTAAGGTGTACCTAAAAAAGTGGCCTGTGAGTGTACATGTAATTTAATTACCACTGTGTTAAGATTTTACATACAACTTTTTTGCATATGCGTTCTCAGTGAATGAGACCCAGTGATCTATCAGGGCCTGCTCAAAAACCAATAATTTCCGCAAGATTGGCAAAATTATCATTATATAAATGGCACTCTTTTACAAACGGTAATAAGTTAGGACTTCAGTCTTATCTCATTAACTGCCTTAATGAGCCTCTAATGTTCTTCTCTCCTCTCTTCATTTAGGTGTCATTAATAGTGGATGGGGCTAAGAAATCAGTGGAGTTTTTGGCTCTGGGTTTTTTGAAGAACAGCCTCCTGTATGTGTTCAAGAATCGAGACCTGCACGCCCTCTTCGATCGACAGTTTCATAAGCTGGGAGTTTCTGTGGAGAGTAACGCCGTGTCCATCTACCTGGACTGTGAATTAATCGAGCGGCAGGTCACTGCTGAGAGATCTGGCATAGACGTCAGCGGACGCACCTTCATTACCACTCGATTGGAGGACGGACGGCCAGTCGATGTGAGTTTTTAGTGTTGGTTATAAATGAGACTGAACATGATGTTATGGCAAATGTTATAAATGTAATATTATGTGTATTTCAATTTATTCCGGACATATGAATTGTATTTATTAATTTAATACGGGTTTAATGTGACACTTTTAACTAACACAGGAAAGATATTTAATTATATTAACACTAAAACTACAGAGGCAGTCATTTTGACCGTTTTTAATTTTTGCAATTTAATAACTTGGAAAAACAACACTCTGACTTTTCCCTTAATATGTGTATATTTCTTTCTAACATTGTTATTTTATTAAAATTTCAAAAGACCTATGAGTATTTCTACCTTTAATTAGCATAGCAGTCAAAATGGCTGCATGCATTTTAGTGTCTGCTACTTTACCCTGTGACTTTAAATATGAGTGCCTCTGTTGCTTAGCAACTTCCTGCTAACAAAAAAGTAACTTTCTGTTGGCAAAAACATAACTTTACTTCAGTGGCGCAGTGGGTAGCACGATCGCCTCACAGCAAGAAGGTCGCTGG
This sequence comes from Danio jaintianensis, assembly GCA_903798115.1. Taxonomy (NCBI): domain Eukaryota; kingdom Metazoa; phylum Chordata; class Actinopteri; order Cypriniformes; family Danionidae; genus Danio; species Danio jaintianensis. The sequence continues at coordinate 9,749,050 of CAIGQV010003909.1, read as the reverse complement.
TTCAAGCCTCGGCTGGGTTAGTTGGCATTTCTGTGTAGAGTTTGCATGTTCTCCCCATGTTCGCGTGGGTTTCCTGCAGGTGCTCCAGTTTCCCCCACAGTCCAAAGACATGCGGTATAGGTGAATTGGATAAGCTAAATTGTCCGTAGTGTATGTATGTGTGTGAATGAGTGTGTATGGATGTTTCCCAGTGATGGGTTGCAGCTGGAAGGGCATCCGCTGCATAAAACATATGCTGGATAAGTTGGGGTCGCCACAGCAGAATGAACTGCCAGGTTTATAAAGGGACTAAGCCGAAAGGAAAATGAATGAATTAATGAATATCTTTCAAAACAGCATATTCAGTGCCGCGAAAAAGCCTTCTCCCATGCTTGTAAAAGTGTAAATGAAAGTGAGGTGCGGATGATCTTGTAGCCGGTCCCACTTTATATTAAGTAGCCTTAATTACTATGTACTTGCATCAAAAATAAATACTATGTACTTATGCATGTATTTAATCAGTCATAAGTACAAAGTAAAAACATGTCTTTACACAGTAAGTACGTTGTAGCAAATGATTAATTTAGGGGCAAGTACATTTATTATAAAGTAGGACCTACAGTAGTCTGTCTAACTATACATTTATAGGTTGTATTGCCAAAAATAGCGTATTTTTAGGGTGATAACAGAATTAAATATGATGACAGACATTCAAAGATTAATTTTAATATCTGAATAGAAGCTTTGAATGTAAATATGACATGCTAATATGACGTCTTATATGAGAACGGTCAGAATGACAGATATGGTAATTCTAGTAGTTATTTAATACTGGAACTACCAGAATTCTATGGCTTTATTTAATGCTATTTTTTGACATTCCTAGTTGACACGACAACAATATTTAATCTATAAATATCCATATTCTCTTCTGTACTGCTAATTTCACAACTATTTTTAATTAAATTATCATGGTAATCATAAACACTGCTAAATCATGACATCCCTATAATTAGTGCAATAATGATACTTCATATTAAATATTTACAATTATCATCAATATTGCTATAGATCACTAATTTAAAAGAAATTGCACTAACTTTAAGTCCAAGCCTGATTCTGGTTAAAATTGAATATGGCTATCTGCAAATCTGTTGTATTTATTTGGTCATGTATGTGTGTTTGTGTCTGTAAATGTCACAGGTTGAGCTTCAGGAGATCCTGGTCTTCTGTGATTCTAGAATAGCCGACTTGGACAGATGTTGTGATTCTCCTGGAGCCACGGTAAGATGTTTGGGTTTATGGTGCAGCATCATTAATGATATGAACTCTGTGATTCTTCCTAAGCGACTGTAAATCCAGCCTATAATTTGCACTAAACTTAGAGGCTTGACATATTCATCAAATCAAATCTGAAGAGGCCAGTCGTTTAACAGTTATCGAGTAATATAAATCAAAATCATTCAGGTAATGTTTTGAATATTGAAGTTTTTGTCCATTTTTAATTTTTTGCTTACTTTTACCTGTTGTGGCAGTTAGAACCAGTTATTTTTTCAAAGGCTCTGTTACAAATCTGAGTAGTTCCTATGTACTGTAGATAGCTGTGCCCCTTGACACTTGATATTAAGATGAATTAAGACACTGATAAATACAGGTGTTCAATTTGACCACTCCAGAAGTAATACAAAATGCATGAATTGGAATGCACCAAAACAAGATATTCATATTTTGATGATATGTCAGATTATGAATGAAATAGTGGAAATGGATGTAAATAGATCACTTGAAGCAAATGTTAACCCTGAAGCATGTTAGAGGACTTTTTTGAACAAACTCATTAAGTTTAGATTTTTTTTATAGTTTTTTATTATTATTATTATGTATTTTTTTATATCAGCAGTTCAAGACATGGCTACTTTTTGTAAGTTTTCCATATGAAAATATAGATAAAAAAATATTTTTTAAAATCTTTGTTCCTAGAAGTGGGCACCCATAGGTAATTGGGAAATACCAAAATTCAAAGCTTTTTTTATTTTATTTGTCCAATTTTTAAAATGTTCAACAAATCCAACACAACACAGATAAAACACACCTAAATGAAGGTCCGAGTTTGTACTCCCAAAACACCATTGAAAACTATTGCCATTTACATTCTATTGTTATTTTAAACATTTTGAGATTTGTATAAAATCATAAGCCGCCAGATTTCACTATAGTCACCAAATTCCAAGGTTTTGGATGTCTATACTTACTGGAATTATTTTTTTAATGTAATGTAATGTGTACTTATATGGCCATACACCCTAAGCGCTTCACAATCATGAGGGGGGTCTCTCCACACCATCACCAGTGTGCAGCATCCACTTGGATGATGTGACGGCAGCCACAGGACAACGGCGCCAATGCACTCACCACACACCAGCTATTGGGAGAGTGGAGAGACAGTGATACAGCCAATGTGGCGGATGGGGATGATTGGGAGGCCATGATGGGTAAGGGCCGATGGAGGGAATTTGGCCAGGACACCGGGCTTACACCCCTACTCTTTATGAGAAGTGCCATGGGATTTTTAATGACCACAGAGAGTCAAGACCTCGGTTTAACGTCTCATCTGAAAGACGGCGCTTACTGACAGTATAGTGTCCCCTTCACTATACTGGATCACTAACACCACTTCCAAAAGCAAGCCAGTGGTCTCTCATCCAGGTACTCCCATGTGGTCTCCCATCCAGGTACTGACCAGGCTCAGCCCTGCTTAGTTTCAGTGAGTAACTGGTCTTGGGCTGCAGGGTGATATGGCTGTGGTAACATAATGATAGAAAATAAATATTAAAAAGAGCATAAATTGAACAAGAACATAATATGCATATTTACAAAAAAATATATATATGGTACTTTTAGATGTGTATATAAATAAATAAAAACATCAAAATTCAGAATTAGAATTTTTTTATCAAAGACAGTGAGGTGCCTAAAGCCTAACAATTAAGCCTAACTATTAAAAAAATTAAATAAATTAAAAGAATGATGAATTATGAAGGCTTCTTACTGTGTGTAACGCACATATGACACAATTGAACAATTACAACTCAACTCACATTTGATTTAAATAGAATCTGGCATAATATATTGCTATTCTGATGATGTTATATATTAGCATAAAAATGTAATTGCACGGAAATCGGCTGACATAATTAACTTTTCTAATTAGTCAAGTTTCCAAAAGGGCATATAAAAGTAGTCTGTATGACTTCATTTGTACTATATTCCATCTTTTCTTGAGTGAACTTTGATTTTTGGCATTGACTAAAAATCATTCAGCTGTGCTGTTAAATGAATTAAAATATTTTTCAACCATTTTCAATGGTTTTCACTGAGCTCATTGCAATGAAAGACCATTGAGAATAGTAAAGGAAACAAGAAAAGAAGGAATTTTCTTCTCTTTAGAACATGCAATGCGATTCTGCTTTAGAATTTGGCTTAAGGAATGTACAGTGTTCTACATTTTGTCCACGTAGGCAGTGAAGTAGGTTTTGGCCAGTGATTCCATGTATTGTTCTTAAACTGATCGTTTCCACTGTGGACAAAGCCCTTGAGGGTGTCCTTTTAGCTCGAGTTGCTCCAGTCAATAATTTCTGATTAATTAAAGGCAACATCCTGTCTTAAACGATTGGATTAGAGAAAATCTACAAGCCTTCTCAATGCTGTAATTGGTACATGGTCTTTACAGTTGTGTGTTAATCCCCCTCTCTGACTAGTTGGTATAATGTTTCTTTAGCGATTGACTTACATGAAAATGGGCAACACAGGGGATTTCCTAGGTTGCTATCTTTTTAGGGGCTGCAGTTTAGTGAGAGGGTATTTTTGGTTGGAGTAAGGATCTAAATAATACAATAATTCAGTTATGATTGCATTTAGTAATTGAACTAATGCAGGGAGTTTGATTGACAGGTGATCTGATAATCGTAACACTGTTTTTGTTTGATGCCATTTATTTGTTTTTGACCGCATCTCTAAGCAGATTAATGTTACCTGCTTTATTACATGTATAGTCAACTAAAAAAACCTTTACTTGAAATAAATGTTAATTGAAATAATAACAATGTTTAACTAGATGCCACAGAACCCTTTCTACAGCTTTAGAAAATTCTGGATGTATATGGTTTACTAGGTATTGGTTTGGGTAATATTTTGATTTAGTTTTATTCTGATTTCATGTTTTTTCTCCAAATTTCAAATACAATTATTACTGTTTAGAGCATTTTAAGACAGTGACAATTGGTCAAATTAATAATTATTTTCATTTATTGTAATTGAAAATCAGAGTTATTCTCCTAAATCTTGCTTTCTAAACCTTTTTGAAGTTAAAACATTGGTATTTAGTTAAAAAAAGTATGTATGTATGTATGTATTAGTGAAGTGAAGTGAAGTGTAGTGTAGTGTGGCCAAGTATGGTGTCCCATACTTGGAATTTGTGCTCTGCATTTAACCCATCCAAGTGCGCACACACACACAGTTAGTGAACACACACATACCGTGAACACACACCCGGAGCAGTGGGCAGCCATGCTGCGGCGCCCGGGGAGCAGTTGGGGGGAACGGTGCCTTGCTCAAGGGACTCACCTCAGTCGTGGTATTGAGGGTGGTGGAGAGTGCTGGTCATTCACTCCCCCCACCCCCAATTCCCGCTGGTACCGAGTATCGAACCAGCAACCTTCGGATCACGAGTCCAACACTCTAACCACCAGGCCACGACTGCCCCCCAGTATTAAGGCCTGAACATATGGAATATTGTACATTGCAATTCTGATAATATTTCTATTTGAAATATTGAAGACACCTTATCAGTAGTTTGTAATATAAAATGCAAATTAATATGTTTTATATCAAATCAACCTTTTTTTATATGAATTTGAAATTAGGTTAAGTGGTTAAATTTTTTTATCTTTGTGCACAAAAAAAACTAATGACTCTCAGCATTCAGCATTTCATGACACTCTGGGCTATTGTTTCTTTTTTGGGGGGTAGATCACTATAGATGTGTATGTTCAGGTTCTCAAAAAATATATAAATTATTTGTGTATATGAATAAAAACAAAAAAACAAGTAGAATTCATCAATGACAGTGTGGTCCCTAAAGGCCCCTAACCATAATCCTTTGAAGAAAAAAAAAGGTAAATATGAAGCATTTTACTGTGTGTAATGCACATATGACACAAGTAAACAATTACAGCTCAACTCACATTTGATTTAAATAGAATCTGGCACTAATGTGTTGCTAAGCTTATGATCAGATAAATTAGGATAAACATTTAATTTCACAGAAATTGGCTGACATTGTCAAATTTTAATTAGTCAAGTTTCCAAAAGGACATTGAAAGTCATATAAAAGTAGTCTGTAGGACTTCATTTGTTCTAAATTCCATTCTTTTTTGACTGAATTATGATTTTTCAAGTTCATATAAAATAAATACATTTGAAGCCGCAGCTTAATTGATATTGTTTTGCATTTAATTTGATGTAATAAAATATCTATGCAAAACATAAATGAATAACTATTCAGACAAAAACAAACTCAGTACCACAACCGTAATGCTACATCACACAAAAAGATATAGTATAGTTTGTCACATATGTGTTTACAATGCATCAAACATGTAGAAAAAATCCCCACATATCCCATCTTCATGGAATTCAAAGCAGATAATTGATTATTGTGGACTAGAACTGAATATTTGAACACTGTTTTATGCAGGTTTTTTTTTTTGTATTTGCCCAGTGTGAACCAACAGTGACCCACAACCCCACAGCAATCCCTCTGGTTACAGGATACCTTCAGAAAATGTTGTCCATGCCAGCCCAGCTGCCCACTGACCGATGCCACTGCCCTGCTCTTAAGGTAAAGCTAAAGCAAGAAAACCAAATGGCAACTTAGTACTCCACAATGGATCCTGAGGTAATGCCGCGTGCAAAATGAATGGCCAATTAAAGCGTATTTATGCCAGTCCGTATACCTGGATGACAGCCAGAGATGGAAATAGAAGCTGATTAGAAGCAATTTAGCACAAATAAAGGGCTGTTTGGGCACAGACATGCACTTCATCAGAGGCTGATGTTCAGCTAATCTCTTCTGAAGTACAAAGAGCCAGAGTTCAGGCCAGGACGACTCTTTGAATTTTGATCACAGCATTTTAGACCTGATACGGAGAAGCGATTTTTAGCATATTAACATTGCATAATTTGACTTATGTGTATTTGAAAGGGGGATCAAGGGCTTCCGGGTTTGGCAGGACATTCTGGACAAAAGGGAGATAAAGGAGACATGGTAAGGAATGGGTTTCATCAGTGTTAAATATAGATTTCTTTCTCTTTTTTTAATAACACAGAATTGCTTAGTTCTTTGTTCGGTGACATTTAATAGATTCGTCTTTGACATGACAGTGTATGCGCATTACAGATAATAGCTTTTGGTTTTCAGCACAGATTTCTAATTTCTATTCCATTTCTAATTTGCTAAATAAACTCTGTAAACTAATATAATTTACATATAGATTACACATTTTAAAGAATGCAATCTTGTTACATTACGGATTACATGTAATCTAAATTACTACCTGGCACTATTAATTTAATTGATTTATTTTTATTATTATTATTATTATTATTATTATTATTATTATTATTATTATTATTATTATTATTAT
>CAIGQV010003909.1:9726362-9742357 GCA_903798115.1 Danio jaintianensis | reverse complement strand
ATTATTATTATTATTATTATTATTATTATTATTATTATTATTATTATAGCATCATAAAAGGGATAGTTCACCCAAAAATGAAAACACTGTTAATTTACCCTCAGACCATTCAAGATTAAGGTGGTCTGTTTATTGAGGTCTTATGAAGTGAAATGATTACACTTTTAGATTACAACTATTAATTAAATTATTGTTGTTATTGAACTATCAAAGTGCCAGCAGTTTTAGAGATACATTATATGAATAACTAAGAATGACAGTTTCAGCTAAAAATCGTCTTTATTGTTCAACTAAAGAGAGAAGTCATTTCGATCTTAAATGGTCGGAGAGTGAGTAAGTGAATTATCCTTAAAGGTGTTTTTTTTTGCTAAATGAAGTCTTAGCAGTAAATAGTCACATACCCTTCATTGTGAGGGATTGGAGCCTTCAAGAATGACTGGAATCTTTACAAGTGAACAGCTGATGATATGTTTGTAGAGGACAAATGGTCTTTAAGGTCATTAGCCTAATTAGTTTGTTGTGTTTTGGAATAGAGACGTTTCTTGACAAGTGCCACTTGTTTCGTTTGGGGTGGGAAATTTGGAATACCTTTTGGGAACAAGCAGTCAATAAATCACACTCCTGTAGGACCAGCTTTCTATGGATGTGTGTGTTTTTTAACATAATTGTTGTAGCCACTGCAGTTCTTTTTTTTGGAATACAGTAGGATCTTTTTTGCATTACTGTATAGTCACATTGCAACTGGAATTAAAGACTATGCATATTAAATTAATCAGATGAATGTTTGTTCTTCAATTAAACCCTCAGTTAAAATGAAAATGTGATCTGTCTCTATAGCAACCCCTTCAACAGTGGTGGAAAGAGTACTGAAAAATCATACTCAAGTAAAAGTACCATTATTTGCCCGAAAATGTAGTGCAAGTAGAGAAAGTATCTGTTGTAAATAAAAAGTAGACCTTCTAAAAGTACTCAAGAGTATTGAGTATTACAATGTTAAAGGTTGATATGTTTGCATGCTATTTGTGCATGCATGTGTTTGTGAAAACGTAATATTCTGTAGTGCATTTAGTGATTTAAGGCAATTTGGTGATTTCAGTCCTCATACAGTAGACATCATCATCATCATCATCTAAACAGTCAGTCTCTCAGTCATTGCGTGTAATGATTTTGTCTTCTTGGACACTTTTAATGCTTCCACACTGTACATGTTTGCTGCATTTTATAAAGCGCTCATGTTATGAGGTTGTTCTGTATGATGTGATTGTTCTAAGTGCGATTTGATTGGATGGGAATCACAGGACTGATTATTCTACCTAGCCAATCAAACATAATAATTTTTTAAATGTAAAATTAAAGTTGTGACTGCAGGTTGAAGGAAAATAGTGGAGTAAAAGTACGGATACAGTGGTGGCACAGAGGCTCAGTGGTTAGCACTTTCGCCTCACAGCAAGAAGGTTGCTGGTTCAAGTCCCGGCTGGGCCAGTTGTTATTTCTGTGTGGAGTTTGCATGTTCTCCCCGTGTTGGCGTTGGTTTCCTCTGGGTGCCCTGGTTTCCCCCACAGTCCAACAACATGCGCTATAGGTGAATTCGATTAACTAAATTGGCCGTAGTGTATGAGTGTGTGTGAATGTGAGAGTGTATGAGTGTTTCCTAGTACTGGGCTGCGACTGGAAGGGCATCCGCTGTGTAATATATATGCTGGAATAGTTGGTGGTTCATTCTGCTGTGGCGACCTCTGATAAATCAGAGACTAAGCCGAGGAAAAATTAGTGAATGAATGAAAGTACAGATACAGTACTTAAAATGTACTCGAGTGAAAGATAAAGTACATGTTTTTAAAACTGCTTGGTACAATTCCTGAGAAAAAAACTACTTACAGTAATTTGAGTATTTGTAATTCGTTACTTCACACCACTGCTCTCCAATGTGGTGCTTCGTTTCACAAAAAAAATTACTTGACTAAAAGTACACATCTTTTAAACATACTCTAAAAGTACAAGTTACCCAAAAACTGTACCCAAGTAAATGTAATTCGTTACTACCCACCTTGCGCAGTAGGTGTTAATGGATGACTGGGGTTTGTTATTGTTGCATTTTGTGGCTCCTGCTGCTTCAAACGTCACTTTTCCCTTTATTGTATTATCTAGAAAAGAAAAAAAATCACTGTTCAATGTCAAACTAAATGCGTCTTGCATTTATTTGCTGACCTCAAATAGGATGCAGCACAGTGCTTTTCAAATCTAATAGAATAAGGAACAAGTGTAATTACTTTTTCCTTTTTGTAATGACATTTTGTTATTAGCACAAATTTGATTTTATGATGCATTTCCAAGATATTTCATCCGAGTTATGAATGTAACTTTTTAATAGCGGCCTGCTGAAGGTGAAAGTGAGCTTCATTGTTTTGCAGGTGCCTCTGCGCATGATAAATCTACTGTTTTGGCCGCTGGAATCTCAAATAACGTTACTTTAGACAGGCAGATAATTGGATAATTCAGCATTTCGTGACACTCTGGGCTATTGTTTCTTTTTTTTTTTTCCGGTGGATCACTATAGATGTGCATGTTCAGGTTCTCAAGTTATCGTGGCTGGAATGCTGTACAGCTCCTGTGGAATAAGTGGACAATCCCATGGGATATTCTAGGATTGTGTTTAACACTTGACGGAAAGTCAGATCTCCATTTGCAGTTGTTTGAAGTCAATAGGTCATTGCAGGGAATTTAGACGTCCATTGTCCTGATTTAGAATGAAACATTCTCGCGTATCTATCTTCTGACTACTGTCTTGTCACAGTAAGGCTGTCGTTTATCAGTGGTCAGTGTCAGAACTGTCTGGACATGCTTGATTTGTTGCCCATGTAAGTGATAGTACTAGACATTAGCATTCTGGAAAGCATTTTATTGGACAAGAAAAAGTTGACTGCAGTGAGCAAGTTATTTTGGTCCATGCGGCATTTTGATTAGATGAGCAAATGTATGAAAAATGAATGGCCAACATGAAGTCAAATATTGTTGCATATGTGTCTTTTGGCACAATGAACAGCTTAATTGGTTTCTGAGCTCCTATATATGGAGTAAAAGACACACAACTTTCATTTGAGTTGCTGGGATTTATTGACCCGAATCAGTTTTTGTGGGGCCCTATGAAATCTGTATTCACCTCCAATTTTTTTTTATTATTATTATTTTTTTAAATGACTACATTTTAATGGTTAAATATTTTAACAGTAAAAAGGGTTGTCAAATTAATATTGAATCTGAAGTTTGAAAATGCTAACGTTAACCTGATACACTGAAAGGAGCACCTCCTGAATGCATAAATGCACACTAGAAAACATAATTTCAATATGTTGCCTAACATTCTTGTGCACCTCTCAAAAAATGTAACTGCATGTCACGATGACGCATACTTGGAAGTGTTGATGAGTGTGGGCAGGGCTGAGAGCCGTGGGAGAGCAGAGAGCCTGTAGTAGCGAGTGTTTACAAGTGTCGAGTTGCGTGGAGGAGCTCCAGATGGAAACTTTTGTTTTTTGTTTTGTGTTTACCTTATGATTAAAGTTGTTGCACGTCCGCTGGTTTCCGCCTCTAAATGAGCTAGTTTTAACTACTTGTACATTAAGGTAGCAAAACACCTGCGAAAAAAGTTATTATTATCTAAGTTATAATTATTGTTAAAAGTTATCACTGCGATCACTTGACGCAGAAGTATAAATCAGCCTTAAGAAGGAAAGCCAATGAAGCAAAACAAGGGTGGAAGCAATTGTTGATTAGAGATGAGCATGACGCATCACAAAACATCAGAGCTTTTATTATGCTATAGTTGACCACTTCTGGTTCTTTTGGTCATGATTGAGTGGGAAGAAGCAGCTCTGTTTTATTATACTAAATACATTTTAGTTATAATGCTTCTGTTATAATGCTACTTTGTGGAGTCTAAAAACACACAAAGCATTAATTAAAGCATCTTTTGTGTTTCCCTGTTTTTTTTATAAAACCAAACCAGAAATCAAGGGTATTTGACGTCATTGGCATCACACAGTACACGGTCCATGTCACCAGTTCAAAATTGCTTATGTATTTGGATTTGAACATTCTTCGAAACATTTGGGGTAATTTAAGTAAATTAATTCAGCAAAATAGATAACATCGTTCTAGTGGTTTTGGGAAATTCTTTGAAAAATTACTTAAATTAAATTAACAAATAATTTAGAAACTTTTTTTTTTTTTTTTTTACATGGAGTATTGTGCAACTATTTCACTTTATAACACTATGTACTTTGGGAATAAACTTTGGGTCAACTTTTTAGGATGACTCTAAAGTTTCATGTCGGTTCTTTCAGACAATTATTTTTTATTGCATTTCCATGACTGAAGTCAAATATTCTTGCATATTTGTCTTTGGACACAATGAACCACTCAGTCTGGACACGCTTGTAATTGGCCTCGGAGCTCACCAGATATGGACTAAGAGACACTAAACTTCCACTTTTAATTACATGGGTCTTTTTGAGTTTTATTTTGCTGGCTTTTGTAGTCTGGAATAAATTATTCTTGCATTTTTATCTTCTGGCCGTTGTCTCGCCGCTCATTAATCATCGTTCACTGTCAAAACAGTCTGGACACACTTAATTTGTTGACCATATTAGCACTTGATCTGGTTGAAGAACTTTTCTGAATGTTTGCTGTGATGAAACTTCAATGAAAGTGATGCTTCCGTGAAAGTTTGTTGAGGTAATTAGTCTATTATTTACTATTTGTGCTGTCATTTAACACAAGATTAAGTAAGTGCTAAGTTCTGTAAACAGATTATAATGCATTTCTGTCAGAGCTGATTTTTACAGATTATTTCTCACTATTATTTCACTTAATTCTCCCTCTTAGGCTCTATAAGAAAGTTGAAAAATGCATCTTTCTTTGATTTTACATTTTTCTGTTGATATGGTCTATAACCCATAGTATCACAGCAAAAGGCCTTTTAGTTTTTTCCCATTAATTCCAGTAATTTTTTTTCCAGTAATTCCTTCGAATGCACGCATATATGACAACATCTTTTCCATCACAAATATTCAGTTGTTTACTTTTTTTTTGTGAAAACTCAACATTATTGAATTCCTCCTAGTATAGGGTGCATCTGAAATTGCATAATGTCTGACTGAGTTTTGTAAGTACTTTCTTTATAGTATGAATGATTTGTAAGAATGGGATTCAGATGTGTTATTCCTGCCATGTTGTCATCATCATATGACCAACCTGCTTCAGTTGTGTCACATCACTTTTAATCATAAATCCTTTTCTGTGTCCTCATGGGATAGTAAATTGTCTTTCAAATGTTGTAAGTAGTATGTCAGGATACTTTTTTTTACTGTTTTTGAAATTTAGAAATACTACTCAGCTCACTTGTTGTTTTTGTTGTATGATATATGACCTAAAATCAAAACCATTTAATTGAGGATGATTAATTGAAGACTTTACATCAGCTTTGATTATTGAACAATAGTTTTATTTAGGTTTTGTGGTAAAACATTTTATTGTAATGTTACTATACTTGATATGTGTCTTTGGCATTATTCTCTGAGTACAGTTTCAGGTCAGCGACATCTTGTGTTCAGAAGCTAAGATTAAGCGAAATTTTAAAATGCTAATAGCTTTTGGTTGTTTTTCCCTGTATTTTTTTTTGGATATAACAATTATGCCGTCAAAGCATAAAAATGCTTTTTAGAAATTCTTATAAATTTTTACCAAATTTAAATCAGATGATCTTCAGACAATATTATAAAGAAAAAGGATATAATTCAAGCTAATTTTGTTTATTTTATGACATAATGGCAAAATGCATCTTAGGCTGTACATATCTCTGCGTTGACTTGTTTCACCAAACTTTGTGCGTCACCATTAGACATAACGTAAAATTCGAATGCACTTAACTTGTGAGAAAAAACTCAAAAGAAACAAACACATTTTAAATATTACACTAAGAAACTAAATATTACATTAAGAAATTGGGAATCTCAGTGTATAGTTATTCACCATAAATAGTAAGGATGATGTGCTTTGTCATCTAATTGCCATTTGTGGCTATATTTTCTTTTATACAACAGTTCTGTCTGGTCCTCGAATCTGATTGGCTGATAGCCGTGTGATATTCCTGTAATAACAGCACAACTACAGCCTCTTTACCCTTCTATATTACTCTGCCCACATAGAGTGACAGCAGATCAATAAACTAACTACAGTTTGACAAATATTGCAGATGTTTGACAACATAATATACTTTTGAGGCTCTTTTTTTTTAGGCAAAAATGTAGTTGTTTAGATTGCATGATTGAGATTCAGCATGTTCGCAGCCATCAGTCTGTCACACTGAGCAGAGCAAAGACGGTTGACGTTCTGCCACAAGATGGCGACAGAGACAGCATAATAAGTCCTTAGGGGAGAAAAACTCAGCGTTCATTTCAAACCACAGCTGATTAAATCATTATAAAACAGGTAAGTGACATTCTAAGTCGATCTCTCTCTCTCTTTTGTATTTTGTAGTGCTGTATTTATACCATAGTAATCTGGTAGTGTTTGCTTTGCTTTGGCTTTTTTGGGGTTAATTATTGTGATAATAATCAATTGTAGATAGTAAATTGTAGATAGTAAATTGTAAATAATAGTAATAAAAACTATTACTGCGGCCTCGAGCCACCGCACGCCTCCCACCAGTGCCGATATACAGCCATATCGCACTGCTACTTGTTTTATACTGCTCATTTATAGCAATAGCTTTTGTTTATGTCACCATGGAAAACCCTGCTCTGTTTGTTTGCTAATGCTAGTGTCAGACACCGTGGTTGCATTCAAGCTCAAACTGATTTGTTTTGCTATGGTTTATGGTTTAAACAACATGTTTCTAAGAAACTATGTGCATTAAGGTTTGAAATATGTTTCTTTCTTGTTTGTTGGATAATTTTCCTCTCTATATGCACCAGACACTTTCTTATGAACAATTCATGTTTCTAGGAAAACATTTGTGTAATTCTAAGTGCCTCACAGCTGCACTGTTCACCCTACTCACACCTTGACTCTTTCTGATTAATTGTAATGTAATAACGCGTACAATTTACAGCAGGTTTAAGCTTTAATACTTGTGAAAAGTGCTATACAAATAAACGAGTTGAGTTGAGTTTTTGAGTTGAGTAACATTTAAGTGCTACTGAGCACGTTCTTAAAAAAACGCTGATTTGCCGTTGTGTTCACGTGCTCAACAGAAATGACTGTGATTGGCCGTGAAGCTCATCAGTTCACCGAACTCACCGCTGTTTACTGACTGTAACCACAGATACAGGGACACTGGAGCATTTTGAAGCTGCGATTAATCAGCGGATCGCTCGTATGTCAGCTTATAGACAAACCAGCTGATCGACGTGACTTTGAAACACTCCAGTGTCCCTGTGTCTGTGGTTACAATCAGTAAACAGTGGTGAGTTCAGTGATATGATTATACGCGTAACTACGGAGACATGTTAATACGCAGCTGTCAATCAAATCGGTGGGCGGGAAACCGCACTCCTACGTCAAGTTGCGGTCGGCCTCAAAATGGGAGGGATTTGGATGCTATTTTAACGTCAAGAAATAAAAAAAAAGAGACTTACTGTCTTTATATCACCCCAATATGACAGTGGACGGGCTGCACGGTGGCGCAGTGGGTAGCAAGATCGCCTCACAGCAAGAAGGTCGCTGATTCGAGCCTCGGCTGGGTCAGTTGGCATTTCTGTGTGGAGTTTGCATGTTCTCCCCGTGTTGGCGTGGGTTTCCTCCGGGTGCTCCGGTTTCCCCCACAAGTCCAAAGACATGCGCTATAGGTGAATTGGGTAGGCTAAATTGTCCGTAGTGTGTATGTGTGTGAATGAGTGTGTATGGATGTTTTCCAGTGATGGGTTGCGGCTGGAAGGGCATCCGTTGCGTAAAAAACATATGTTGGATAAGTTGGCGGTTCATTCCGCTGTGGCAACCCCAGATTAATAAAGGGACTAAGCCGAAAAGAAAATGAATGAATGAATGAATGAATGACAGTGGACACACTATACCTACACACAGTTCTGTCCAAACAGCTTAATTATTATTTTCATCATAGGTGCCCTTTTAAATAGCACTGTTCGGTAGGAATTTGGGTACATAAATGGATAATCAAACGTACTACATAGTCTTTACTGTATAAGTAATTCAATAAAAAATATTTTTTTATAGAGGGCGTCACGGTGGCGCAGTTGGTAGCAAGATCGCCTCACAGCAAGAAGTTCGCTGGTTCGAGCCTCAGCTGGATCAGTTAGCATTTCTGTGTGGAGTTTGCATGTTCTCCCCGTGTTCGCGTGGGTTTCTCCGGGTGCTCCGGTTTCCCCCACAAGTCCAAAGACTTGGTGCAATTTTTTGTGCTTTTAAACTCTCTTTATTTACTCGTACAGTCACAGGCCTTAAAAACATATGCAAATTATAAACTTTTGTCCATTATGGTAAAAATCTCGAATGACCCAATGTTCTGAACTGCGGCTCCTGGTCAAATATAATCCCAACATTGCAGATCCTGCGATGTGACTGTTGCAGATGCACATATCGATGCTAAAATGACATATTGTGCAGCACTAATTTGAACCGATTTCAGGAAGTTATGAAAAAATCTTCCAATAAGAACACAAATAATGGCTTCCTCAGCTGCCATATTTGCAACTCTTGCATCATCAGAGCACGGGTAGAACCAAGAAGCTGCAAAACTGATTTTTATTATATGGTTTCTTCATAAAAAAAAAATTTAATACAAAAATCTTGGATACATAAGCCTATTGTGTGGATTTGCCACATTTACATTAAACTCACAATACAGAAGCCCACAAGGAGCTAAGCCTCATGTTTCTGAGTTTATTCTTAAGCCAAAAAGGCTCATTTCCAGCACCGCGAGAAGAATCGGACCCACATTTCTGCTATGTGGGGATTCATGGATGTTGGAAAGTGAAAACGCATTACAGATAAATGGAGCACATGTATTCACGGCTGGCGTCTCCCGCTGACTCAGTTCTGTTATTGCTCCCTCAAAGAGAAACATTTGAATATCATAGACAAGCAAGCTGCTATCAAATGGCCATTGGGGGCTTTGTGTTGGCGATGTAATTTGTCAACGACATGCCATTCTTGGTGATGTTGTTGTTGTGTTTTTTTTGTGAAGAAAATAAATGCAAAGTTGTGGAGGCAGGGAGGACAGCAGGCTGTATACATATGAATAAGAGTCAATTCACCGCAGCACAAGTCAGTGGAAAAGAGGGAAAATAAAATCATATTTATAGACTGCATGCAAAGCTTATTTACTTTCTGAAGTGTCTATCTTCGAGTCGCATGATAGTATTTTTGACTGTATAGAATGACTTTTATTACTTCTTGGCACTGGTTGTTTTCTTTCTTTTCTTTCTTTCTTTCTTTCTTTCTTTCTTTCTTTCTTTCTTTCTTTCTTTCTTTCTTTCTTTCTTTCTATTTATAACCTCTTTTCTTATTTTTTTCTATTCTATTCTTTTCTTTCACTTTCCTTTCTTCTTTTCTTTTATTTTATTTATCTTTTTTCTTTATAATCTGCTTTTCTTTTCTTTTTGAACCTCTTCTCTTTTCATTTTCTTTCTTTTCACTTTCATTTCTTCTTTTCCTTTTTTCTTTTTTCTTTTTCTTTTCATTTGTTTATTTTCTTATCTTTTTATTTTCCTAACCTCTTTTATTTTCTTTTGTCCTTTCTTTTTTCACTTTCATTTCTTCTTTTCCTTTATTTTAGTTATTTTTTCTTATATTTTTTCTTTTTCTTTCTTTTCTTTCACTTTCATTTCTTCTTTTCCTTTTTCTTTTCATTTTAATGTATTTTCTTTTCTTATCTTTTTTCTTATTTCTGATCTTTTTTTCTCTTCCTTTCTTTCCTATTTTCTTGTTTTTTTCTTTCTTTTCAGCTATAGTACAATTATAAAACAGCAACAATAATAATGCAGAGACAGGTTAATCGTAAAAATAATGCACAGTATAACAATTTAATATTTGTTTAATGGTTGTTGTAGTTACAATCTTGCTAATTTAATTATGCTAAAACCTATTTTAAATTAGCTAGCATAATGTATTGATAAACTGTGTTACAATATATATTTAACCCTAATCCTAATGCTAGCTAAATGATCTTGATATGTTATTTACACCCCAAACCAACAGCAATTCAAATCTGAAGACAAAACACACTCATGCTCTTCAGGTATAAACAGATGAATTAGGAATATAAATGATATCTGTTTGAATGAGAGAGTCGTAGTCTGTGACACTGAATATGCTCACCTTTTAACCCCAAGTTATATGTATAAAAGTATTAAAACAGCAACAATTTGCAAGGCAGAGTGTGACTATTACAGTGTATTTGAGCGCTTAAGTTTCACCGAATGTCACCCAAAGGTTAATTGCAGTGACCTACACAAGAACCCTTTTTGTGAATCACTTCGAGCGCGGCTCTCAAAAGAGTTTTTGCACCCAGTGCTGAAAATTGGCAGTCACAATCGTGTTTCATGGATCGAGTGAAGTGGGATTAATCGCATGAGGAGTTTTGTTCAGCATTTCTAGATCCTTCATACTAGTCCATGCACAACACGTCCAAAATGCAATTACCTGGACTGTTTTTTTTTCTTTTGTTTTTTTCTGTTATTTATTTATTTTTGTTATGGAGATGTACTTTCTAACCACACAGCCTCCCTAAGAGCTCACTCGATTTCCCTGTAAATGACAAGCATTTATTTTATTTTGGGCAGTAGACCTTAATTCAGGGGCCACTATTGTGTCTGAATCATTTGATTGAGTTTTAATGGCCTCACAATTCATTACATCCAATTCAGTATTATTCTTTCTTTGTAATTGGATTAAAGTCTAGGGAGTTTCAAGGTTATTGGAAAATGAAAGTGACAGCATGAGAGACTGGTTTGATTGATGGATGCAATCGATTGATAAGATAGGAAGGTAGGAAGTAGGAAGTTTCCTTTTTAATTTATGTTATTAGTTCTGCCCATAAGTTTGTGTGTACCACAAGTCGCAGTGAAATACTTGCTCTGTAAAATAATATTAAAAACATGTTATTGAGTAAAATTAATACGCTACGTTTTAAAACATTTATGTATTCATTCATTCATTCATTTTCCTTCAGCTTTATTCATCAGGGGTTGCCACAGCGGAATGAAGCGCAAACTTATCCAGCATGTGTTTTACACAGCGGATGCCCTTTCAGCTGCAACCCAGTACTGGGAAACATCCATACACACTCATTCACACACATACACTACGGCATTATAAATAATAAATTATATATATAAACTACATTTAGTTTATTCAATTCACCTATACCGCATGTCTTTGGACTGTGGGGGAAACCGGAGCAGCCGGAGGAAACCCATGCCAATACGGGGAGAACATGCAAACTCCACAGAGAAATGCCAACTGACCCAGTCGGGACTCGAAAGAGCGACCTTCTTGCTGTGAGGCTACAGTGCTAACCACTGAGCCACCGTGTCACCATAACATTTATGTATTTTGCTTTTCAAATTATTCTGTAATTTCAAAGAGAGTTTTGTGGTTGTGAATATTTGATAGTTGGGACTTATTTATTGTAATTTTATTTTATTTAGTGTTTTTATTTAGATTTTTTAATTGACTGGTTTTGTGATTTCAAGTAAAAAAATTTGATTTTAATATTTTTAGCTGTGATTTAAGATTTTATGACATTAGGAGTTTGTGTTGTTTTCTGCTATTCGTGTTTTTGATTAATGTTTTATTTGTATTTTTATTAGATTTAAGAATTTAATAAGATTAACTTTTCTGTTTTTCTTCAAACTTTTTCAAATGATTTTGATTAATAATTGTTTTTATTTTAAGATATTTTAATAATTTTGAGTTTATGATTTTAGTTTTACTTATTTTAAGGATTTTCTTATTTGTTTCTTTCATGATTGAAGTTTTTTTTTTTTTTTTTTTTTACAAATTAACAAATTCGATTTCTTTATTTATGATTACAATTTTTTATGTTATGATTTTAAGACTTCATTAAACATTTTATTAGTTTTATTTAGTTTATTCGTAGTTGAATGGTTTCATGTTTGATTTGAGTGATTTATAGATGCATTATTGTACTCATATTTAACTATCCCCCAATAAAGATATCATTCCATGCCACCCTCAGTATAACCCATCTACTCCTACCACTTGTACCTCAGACTCGCAGTAGTTTTACACTTTTAACCCTGACTCTAATGTTTTCAGCCACGTCAAACAAGGTTACAGTGGGTCTTGAGCCTGTAGCCTTCCAATTATCGAGTAATATTATCCAGCTCTGCAGCTGCTGGCTAGTGTGTTAGAAAAAGCCCTGGACAGCTGTAACGCAGTAGACCTCAAAATCCACCGTTTAATGTGTGGATACAGGATTGTCCAGTAACATATCCATCTGCCCTGTCAGAAAAAAAAAACCGCATACTGCTCGCTTCACCACAGGAGAAGATTTGGCACGTTGAGGAGTTTCTCTGTGGCGTTAGTATGTAAACAGAGGCTTTTTAGTGTACTTGGTGTAAGACAGATGCAGTATTAAAGGGTCACTATTATCTCAGTGTGCTTGAGATAACATTAGTAGATTCTTTTCAGTGTCTTCATAGACAGTAATAGGACCACAGTCTGCAAAGGCTATGTCTGCAGTGTCAGGCTATGTTGTTTTTGTTTTAACAATGTGTTTATAGTCTGAGTGAACCAGAAGTTGCTGTAGAATTTTATTTTATCATATTTCTAACTGAAACAGAATATTGAGTAGGAGGAGGGGTTTTAGTTTTGTGCTCCTCTTCTCGTCTTTCACTCCCAGAAAATTAACTGTTAGTGAGCGTGGCTAAGAATATTTTGTCTAAGCTGTCAAACTGATGTCATCAGAGAAGGACATCATAGTGGAAGCAAACAGACTTTGATTAAAGATGACCAAAACCAAAAGTTTATTTTATTTTTCAGTGGAATAACTCAGTGGTTAGCACTGTTGCTTCACAGCAAGAAGGTCGTTGGTATAAGTCCCGGCTGGGCCAGTTGGCGTTTCTGTATGGAGTTTGTATGTTCTCCCTGTGTTTGCATCCAAAAGACATGCGCTATAGGTGAATTGAATAAACTAAATTGGCTATAGTGTATGAGTGTGTGTGAATGAGAGTGTATGGGTGTTTCCCAGTAATGGGTTGCAACTGGAAGGGCATCCGCTGCGTTAAAAAATATGCTGAAATAGTTGGTGGTTCATTTCGCTGTGGCAACCCCTGATAAATCAGAGACTAAGCTGAAGGAAAATGAACGAATGAATGAACTTGGATTGATTACATGTTTAACAACGACTACCAATATGTACTAGTGAAATAAAGATTGTAAATTTAGATTTAATGCAGACTTTCAAGGCAAAACACGTTTTAAAACCTTTAAATATGCAAATAAGGCACTATTTTCTGAAATATAAGCTCATTTATGTACATTTCTAGCACAAAAATTGGATGAAATGAAAATTACTGTTTCATTTTGTTGACATTAGAGTCAAAGGTTTTTACAGAGAGGGAATCTTTTGTTGTAGTTCACAAATGAAAATATTATTCAAAATAGAAATAAGTGCTATTTTGAGAGAACAGACTTTAAAGTATGTATTGTAATTGAAATCTACAGACAAAATTGATAAAGTGTGACAAAAGTAACATTTAATGATGCATTTTGGATGTTTTCTTTACATAGTCTATAAAAACCCACTTCTAAACACCTGAGAGTGTTTGAGTACCGAAGGTGAGGTGACCGAAAATACATGTGAAAGTCTAAAGACACAGCCTTTTTGTGTGTAAAAAAAAACTTGTTTCTTTTTTTTTTTTAAATGATTCATTAATGAAAATTATTTATCATATATTCTGACTGTCTTTATAGTAACTTGTATACTCACAATGCATTCTGCTGAATAAAAGTATTTTAATAAAAGGAAACAAATAAAGCATACAAAAAAAACCCCATATAAAAACATATAATGCTCTGGCAGAAAATTACCAATACGTTTTCCCTATATATACATATATTTCCAGTGTTCGCGACCCTAAACCTTTACATGGGTCCCTAACATTTTAAATTAATTAAAGTGATTTACGCAGTTGTTTTTTATTATTAATATATTTTCTGTGGACTTTCAGTACGTTAAACTATTGTTTTTTTTTAAGCTTTCAGTCTCAGGAGTCAATTGTGTGGTGAATGGAATTACATAATCGCCAGTGTACAGTATACCAAATCAGTCATTTATGAGTTTATATTAAAAAGAAGATTACAGCAGAGCAGTTCACAGTAGGTTTTAACACCAAGCTAAAGTGTCTATTGAGAGATTCACAAGTCACATAAAGTTAAACAGTATTTAAAAGCTCCTAATAGCTTCCCAGCAGCAGGCACACATACAGCCCTTTTATTGCTGTAGTAAATTTGAAGAAAACTCTGTGGAGAAAATTAGCCCATGAACCTCGATTATGGTAGATACTGTATAATTACCTAATGATGTTTAAACAAATCTCCCCCAATCCAGACTTGTAAATTTAAAGTAACAGTTTAGATGTCAAGTGTTCATGTTGTGGTTCAATAATGAACAGCGAGGCCTGTGTTTGTCAAATATGGCACCAGGAGTTGTGCTTTCGAAGTGGATCTGTGTGTATAAATTTTGGGTTACAAATGCTTTAAGAGAATATGCAGCCAGAGTTTTCCTAGTATCCCCTATATGGATACAACAATGGTTATTACATATATGCTTACTATAATTTTTACTCTTAATCCACATCAAGTACACAATGTGAAGTTATACAGCTATCAAGGTCAGTGAATATGAACTAAACCACCATCAGCAGTTGCACTGTTTTATATTTAGAGGGCTGCTTCACAGAGCAAGCTCTTAATGTGTTGCCATGTCCACTTATTATAAGTGCTTAGTCCCTTATTTACGCAGCGGATGCCCTTCCAGTCGCAACCCAGTACTGGGAAACACCCATACACTCTCACATCCACACACACACTCCTACACTACGGCCAATTTAATTAATCCAATTCACCTATAGTGCATAGTTTTGGACTGTGGGGGAAACCAGAGCAGCCGGAGGAAACCCACGCGAACATCGGGAGAACATGCAAACTCCACACAGAAATGCCAACTGACTCAGCCGGGACTCGAACCTGCAACCTTCTTGCTGTGAGGCGACAGTGCTAACCACTGAGCCACTGTGCCGCCCAACTTCCTCTGTTTCTACTGTGCATAAATAAAATTAAATAAATAAACAAGTAAAAAATGAAAAGAAATAAAAGAAGTAAACTAGTAGTAGGTATTCGGTATACAATGTAAAATATGACAAGGTCATGACAACAAATATATTTTTTTGTTACTTGAACTTTTAATAATTTAAATTGGTTTTAACTAAAATTAAGTTTTTAGAAGTTTAACTTCATATTTTAGTCAGTTTTACTGTAAGTTAAGGTGACTAGAAAAGTTAATTTGAGTCAACTATAAAATTGTGGTTGCTTGGGTTTTTTGAGAGATCATTTACAGGTCAACTGTTTATGTACAGATCAGGAACTGGCGACTGAATTTAGCTAGACTGTGGTCATAAATTCTATTGTAATTTTTCTGGATTGTGATATTTTTTTTATAAATGAAATGTATGTACTGTATGTATTGCATATTAATTACAATAAAAATAATAGGATTACCATTATTACAAGATATTAAACCGTTATTAAACCGTTATTTTTTCTTGTTCCCAAGTTTCTTTTTTGTTCCATTTTAATGGTTCAAAAATAAATAAATTGAGGTCATCTATAAGTATATCAACATTTTTTTATAAATTCACTTTAACAGCATAACATTTTATAAACTTTTAAAATGTTTTATTTCAAAAACTTCCTTCCTTCCTTCCTTCCTTCCTTCCTTCCTTCCTTCCTTCCTT
>CAIGQV010003909.1:9704955-9719117 GCA_903798115.1 Danio jaintianensis | reverse complement strand
AATAATAATAATAATAATAATAATAATAATAATAATAATAATAATAATAATAATAATTCTAATAATAATAATAATAATAATAATTCCAAAATTTTATTCAGACAGTACTATGATAAAAAGCTGTATAAGAGAGCGGCAAAAATTCCTTATATGGACATGTTTGGGTGTGTATTATGCTAATTTCTTGCTGTTGGCATATGTTCAGTTATTCAAAAATAATCCATATTCATTGACATTACAATGAAGGTATGGATGTAGATGCATAATATGAATTACCAAAAAATAAAAATAAAGTTAATAGTGAATACGCACATTCACATTTGTTTTTTCACTCAGAGATGCTTTATGTCAGATGTAACCTACTCAACTTCACTTTGAAAATAGACATGTATCATCTTTTCATAGTTCACAGCTGTGAAATGACCATTTTGTGCCAGGGTTTTTACACGGTTAGATTGAGAATTCTGGGCAGAGGAGGCCTGTTCGTAGTAGTGGTATTTACATGACGTCAGTGTGAGTTGCAATTGTTTAAGAATGTGAGTGTGCCATATCAGATATGAAACACAAAGAATACTTTGACATTTCCCTGGGAAGAAAGAAATCCTTGCTACAGTAATGAATGGCTATTTTATGAACATGATTGGCAGATGGACTGTAGATACCATCGGCTGAAGCTTTTTTTTTTTTTCACTTACTCCCTCTGAAACAGGCATGCTTTATGGATATGCAGAACTGATAACTTTCTTTAAAGGAACAATCCACTTTTTTTGAAAATGGGCTCATTTTACAACTCCCCTTGAATTAAAGAGTTGAGTTTTACCATTTTTGATGTCTGGCAGGCACACTTTTAGCTTAGCTTAGCATAGATCATTGAATTGGATTAGACCATTAATCTCGATCAAAATGATAAAAGAGTTTCTATAATTTTGCTATATAAACCTTCACTCTTCTGTAGTTACGTTGTGTACTAAGAGCGATGGAAAATGAATGTCTTGAAACCATACTCTCGTTTTGACTTTGCCACTGTACTATGGCTGCAGCAGGGGCAATGATATTACGCTTCTGTCAATATAACCAACATGACCCCTTGCTTGCAAAGGAAGCATGCTTAGAAGATATCTAGCTGGGGACTTTTTCAACTTGTGTATAATATCATTGAGCATATGTAATTTTTAAGCAAGATGCTAATGGTCTAATCCGATTGAATGATCTATGCTAAGCTAAGCTAAAAATGCTCCCGCCAGACCCGGAGATTGACTGAATGGATTCAAAAATAGTAAAACTCAACTGTTTAATTCTAGGGGAGTTGTAAAGGAGCAGATTTTCAAAACAAAAAACAAAACATGAAGTGTTCCTTTTATTCATTCATTCATTTTCTTTTCAGCTTAGTCCCTTTATTAATCTGGGGTTGCCACAGCGGAATGAACCGCCAACTTATTCAGCATATGTTTTACGCAGCGGATGCCCTTCCAGCCACAACCCATCACTGGGAAACATTCAAACACACTCATTCACACACATACACTACGGACAATTTAGCTTACCCAATTCACCTATACCGCATGTCTTTGGACTTGTGGGGGAAACTGGAGCACCCGCAGGAAACCCACACGAACACGGGGAGAACATGCAAACTCCACACAGAAATGCCAACTGACCCAGCCGAGGCTCGAACCAGCGACCTTCTTGCTGTGAGGCGATTGTGCTACTCACTGCACCACCGCGTCGCCCGTGTTCCTTTTAAGTGTGGAAAAAAATGCTTTATTTCCTTAATATAGTGGAGACATTTTCCAAAGTTTCCTCATTAGATACAGTTGTCCTTGATGTTGCAAAGAACTTTCAGTTTTTATGCTTTCCTAGTATGAAGCTCACAGTTGAATCACAGTTTAATTAAGTGATTAGTCTTGTTTTGTAGAGTATGTTGATTGCAAGCAGTCAGATTCCTATAGTGCGTTTGTGCACTGGATGTATTGTTTGATGTTTTTCTTCTAGATATTTGTTCATTCTTTCTAATGTATATACTGTAAATTGTGTATGCACCATCATTGGTTAGTTTAAGCTCCATAAGAGATGCACTGTGGGGTTTGTGAAGATTAGGAGCATTATGGATTTGGTGCCTTTATGTACACACTAAGGTTGTGAGAGATACTAAAGCATTCATTACATTATCGCAAAGTTAACAATTTATTTAGCACTTTTTTCACATAAGTGAACATGTTGGCTTTTTCTTTGTGTATGAGGGTAATTTTATGGTTTTATGCTTTTTCTCATTAGCTTAATAAAATTAGATGAGGGATTTGTCTAAACTGCAAGAAGGATCGCTCACTGTCAGTATGATTTGTCATGTCAATGTCATTTGTTCCCAACAACAAAAATTTATTGAGAGGGGTTTTGATGCAGACTTGGCGCAGTTGCAAGATAAGCTGCGTCCAATGCTTTTTAATGCCCAAACCTAACCCCACCCCTAACCCTTCCCCTCACAGTGACGTCACTAGCTCCATTGCGTGCATTATGTCTGACATTGCATCTCTGAGATATACAGTCTCAGTTTGCACATCCAAGTCTGCATCCAGATACTATTGAATTTATTTGCTGTCTTGGAGTTTCCAGGATAATTATAAGAACTGTATCTCAGCTGCTGCTGTAAATGATTTCTTTCAGAAAATGGCTTTATTATTAATAATTAATTTTAAATACGGTTTCTCTTAAGTATTCATTCACTCAGTAGTTGAAAATGTTGCAGTTTTAATGTTGGTAAAAGTTTCTTTTTGCGTCTAGTATATAAAAGGTCAGTAACTACATCAGTGTTTCTCAAGTCATCACCATGGTTTACATAAAACGTCTTGGTTACTTTTTTTAGGAATCTTTCATTTGAGCAAACAGGTGAGTCATTTTGAATGATTCAAAGTGTTTAATACTCAGTACTAGGGCTGCACAATATATCGTTTCAGCATTGATATTGCAATGTGTGCATCCGCAATAGTCACATTGCAAGATTTGCAATGTTGAGTCTGGAGTATAGTTGACCAGGAGCTAAATAATTGTATTTAATTACTGTATTTATATAGAATTTATTATTATTTTTGTCTTGTTTCTAGTCCAAATATCTACATTTCAAAGCAAAAACAAGATTATTTTACTTACCCCACTGGCAGATAATTTTGCTTGTGTTAAGTAAAAACTCTTTAATTTTGCCTTTTTTCTTCTGAAGTTGAAAACAAAACAATATTTTTACTTGATCTAAGAATTTGTTGATTTTTGGACTAGAAATGAGACAAAGCAATGTAAGAAAAGCATTTTTTGCATTGTGATTATTCCATTTCTGCACTGGAATACATATAATTCATAAATGTCATCATGCTGCATGTATTAGGATGTTTGCTGAAGGTGGCAGCTGAAGTTTTGTGAGGGCTTTGCATCTTTGAAAAACTATGAAACCATTCACGTTCATTGAAAAGTAAGTGAGTAATAAATCCATATGAAACAGTCCCTTAAAAGTGACATCACGTCTTCAGTTTCGCGCTCAAGCCCAATCGTACCCGGTCACAGTTCGGATAGCCTAGTGTGAGTACACCCTTAATTGTACATCAAAATGATACTTAATTGAGCAATTTACATGTACAAATATTTAAACAAACATAATCAGCTTATGTGTGAGTTTGTGTGCCTTGCAAACGTTATGGAAATCATATTCAAGATTGCTTTTACCAAGGTTGTGAATTTAAGTTAATAATGTTGTAAATAATGTTCAACTTCTTGCACAGACAGATCATTTCACTTCATAAGGACTTAATAGAGTTTCAGTATCGGGATTCATTTTGTGTTGCCTGTATATATTTTTATAACTCTAAAAGTGGCAGTAGAAGTTGACCTGCATTTTATACAATTACAGAGGACCACAGATCCAGCTAAAATCTTCATCTTGGATGCCAAGTAAATCGACAACAAGTGTTAATTTTTGGATGATCTTTCCCTTTAAGTCTTTAAAAGTCAATACCTGATATCTGAGTCCCGCAGGGGTTACGTGAGAGTGTTCAGAAAGGAATGTGCATGATGCCGTGTATCACTTGTCCAGTTGAGACATTTGCAGCATAACATGCCGTGTTAGTTACACTATCCTTCAGAATATGACAGGATACATGTAGCTTTAATATAGATGTGCTTTGGTATGAGTGGATGCAAGTTTGTTTTGATATTCAGGTTGCTGAAAAAAAAAACATGTCTGTATGACGTACTTAAAAGAGTTTATCTGAAGTTCAGTGATATCTGCGATAGACAGATGTGTGAGTGCTGGTCCAGCATGTTTTTTTCGTAAGTGAAAGTTTGGTTCAGATGGTATCATCCTGAGCTCTACAACTTCAAACGTTTGTGGCAATGAATCGCTGAGCAAATGGAAAGTCACAAAAAGCATTTCCTGGCGTAACCCCGTTGGCATTTGTGGCCAGCGCTTGAGATATCTCTGTTACTCCACTGGATCTTGTTCCAAAGGGCTTTGAAGGCCTGCCATTCAACATATCAACAGTTCCCTCTGCTGAAAACATGCGGTGCTCTCTGAGACCCAGCCCTGTTTGACTTTCTTCATACGAACTGAAGTTCTATGTCAAACAGAACCGCTCTGGAGAATGGTTGCTGCATGAGAAATGTGTATTTTTTTTAAACTTGTTGTATTTTATAAACTAGTACTGCATATAAAATGTGTATTTCTCAGACATGTTGTTGAATGTCTGTTATGTTTGCTAGTGTTTGTCTATAAAGATGTCTGTGTAGACATCAGCCATATTTACACACTTATTGGGATATAAAATATAAATTATATAAAATCTATCAATTATACATAATACATAACTATTATATATTTATTATACTGTACATAAATTATACAACATATAAATTCTGTCATGGTTTTACCTTCAACTTGTTACTAACCTGTGCTGTTATTGTTAAACACTAAAGAGCCCAGTATTTAAAACTAAATACAATTAAAGGATGGGTGTGCATTATTTTCAAATAAATCAATGGCCCGTTATCCATTATTGCCTGCCGACGCTCTCAGAAATAAAGGTAAGAGAGCTGTCACTGGGGTGGTGCCTTCTTAAAATGGTACACTTTTGTACTTTTAGGTACTAATACAGTACACTTGAGGCATTAATATGTACCTTACAAATGTCAATATAGATAATTTCAGTACAAATGTGTACTTTTTTTTTAATTTAAAAAAATTTTTTTTTTAAAGGTACCACGCAAGCTCTTGTACCTTTACTTCTAAGAGAGTGTATACAAGCAATAAATGATGACGTTGAATTATTCGAAAATATAATTGAAAATAATGCACACCAAGCCATGATGAAAAAGCTTTGGTTGTATTAAAATGTTTGTCAGAACTTACCTCAGTTTGTCTTTCTATTGTTACATTTCATTTCTGAGTTCAAGTCAACCATCTATCCATAACATTTTCAGTCTATTGTTTTGATTGCAAACTTATGGAATCAAGTTTCCACCCAATAATAATAATAATAATAATAATAATAATAATAATAATAATAATAATAATAATAAATTAATAATAATAATAATAATAATAATAGTTATTATTATTATTATTATTATTATTATTATTATTATTATTATTATTATTATTATTAACTATAATTAATAATATTAATTAGTTTTTGCTTTGTTATATTACATTTAAATATCATGCAATGATTTTCATGCATTTTAAGCCAACACATCTCTGTGTGCTCTGTGTGTGTGTGTGTGTTTCTGTATTAGGAAGCTGCCAGACTGTATATTGTGACCTGGCCTGTTCTCCAGCCAGGACGAGCTGCGCAGTACATAATTATCAGTCAACTGAACAGAGATCCCTGCGGCATTTTGACCTCACACTAGCGTGACGAGACCGAGAGAGGGACACAGCCCTGATTTTAACCCATCCTTCACCTCCCCCTCGTGCTGCAATGCCTAGAGCCAATCTGTGTCTCCATGCTGACTCCTGAGGTCAGGACAGCCTGTAGGCCTGAAGCTCAAACCCAGTCCCTCTGAAGAGAACTGGTGCTGCTGTTGTTAAAGTGGACGTATTATGACCCTTTTCACAAGATCTAATATAAATCCCTGGTGTCCTTGGAATGTGTCTGTGAAGTTTCAGCTTAAAATCCACTACAGATCATTTATTATAGCTGGTCAAATTTCCCCCTAATTGGATGTGAGCAAAAACATGCTTTTTTTGTGTGTATCCCTTTAAATGCAAGTGAGCTGCTGCTTTCCATAAGAGGGTGGAGCCTTTATGCTACTCTGACACTCCAGAATACCTAAAATACCTGGAATACTGATTCATTTGACCACATTACACATTTCCACTGTGGGATGGTCTATCCCAGATGCCCCCGAGCCCAGAGAAGTCAGCGGCGCTTCTGGACACTGTTAACATAGGGCTTCCTTTTGGCACAGTACCGTTTAAACTGGCATTTGTGGATGTAACTACATATTATGGGACTTGACAAAGGTTTGCCAAAGTAGTCCTGAGCCCATTTGGTGATATCGCTTATATATGAATAATGATTCTTTATGCAGTGCGCCTGAAGGATTGAAGATCACGGTTGTTGCACCCTTGTCCTTTACACACTGAAATTCCTCCAGATTTCTTGAATCTTTTAATGATATGCACTGTTGAAGGTGAAATATCCAAATGTCTTCTTATCTTTCTTTAAGGAACACTGTTTTTCATTATTTCAATAATTTTCTCACATATTTGTTGGCAAAAGGGTAATCCTTGGCCCGTCTTTGCTCCTAAAGGACTAGACTTTTCCTGGAAACAACAAAACAAGTGAATCTCATACAGTCGAAATCTTAGAAATGAGCAGCAGTGGATTAAACTCTTGCATGTTCAAACCAGAGTTGACCAGGTCATACCTGAATGGTTAGTGGATACATTTATGTAGTAGTCGGGGAATGAATTTAATTCAACTCATCGATTAGAATGTTTCTGCTCTGCTCTGATGTGCTGGCCTTTACAAAAATAATTGCACTATTAGTACAATTATCTTATCTTTAAAGAAATTAAAATTAAGGCTGAATGATTAATCGACACCGCAATATGCGTTTGTCTTGCACATCATGTGAGGAAAATACGGTGATGTGGTCAGCAGTAAATCTCCTCCGAAAGCCAGAGGGCGCTGTCTCTCATGAGTCACACAGAACAACCATATATGCTTTGAAGAAACTCAGGAAATACCTGTCTGTGGGAAATACTTTATAGTGTTTGTAGGATAAACAGAAGAATAAACTTATTTCATTTGATTAACATGATTAATAAAAACATGGCCATGATAACATATGTATTATCTGAGTTCTTCTTATTATAATTGTCCTGATAATAAAGTATGTAATGATGCAACACATACGTTACTGCTTATTAGGATGCTATTAAGAAATATACTGTGTGCTTTATTCGGTCTAAGAAGACACATCATTTCACAGAAGGACTCATTTCAAACACTCGACTGAAGCTATGAATTGAGTTTTGTGTAAAAACGCCATTATATGAGGTACTTGCACTTGCTTTCAGGTTTAACATTAGCAACATTTGCTTTAAAGGGCTATAGTTCAAAGATACTCAAACAGCTGTCAATATCGTAGAATGATTATTTGCGCACGACAATGGCATGCGATGTATTGTTTAGCCTTACTGTCAATTGACTATACAGTGTGCAATAATTGTGCGTTGTTTTGTAGTAGTCTAACAACATGCACTTGCTCCCCAGCAAGCATTTTTGTGTTTAAAAGAGGTCTAATCGATGTCTAATTATAAACATAGACAGCTTGGTGAAAAATATAGCTTTACCTCATGTGTTGAAACATGGCGTTGTGTGTAGTTAGGACAGTGTTTGAACTTTCAGCAGTGAAATTTAAACCACACTGAACTAAACTACACTGAACTTCAAACTCTGAAATCTGGACTTTACTAGAACTATGTTAAGCTGCTTTGACACAATCTATATTTGAAAAGCAATATATAAATATACATGAATTGAATTGAATTGGATATAGGGAAAATCTGGAATTGTGCATCTGCAGAGACTGCCTTTGATTTTTGGGATTATAGAAATATGAGTGGCTGGATTGTACATTACAGACTGGTTGTTTGTAAACACTGTGTTCAAACACCTCATAAAAGTGAATATTGCGTAACCGTGGGAGGAGGGAGAACATCAGAGAGGTGTGCTACTTCCCTGAAGTAGTCATTAAATTGTGCTGAAAGCAGTATGGGATCACTCTCTCCAAAGGCCCCTCTGGACATCCATCATTTAAGAGCAACCGTACTGTAACCTCCATCAGTCCGTCCCAGAGTGAGCTTCCTCCCCACTGCAGGCCCGATCAAGTTCAAGTGCTGGTTCACACTCACATCTATCTTTTATGGCCTTCAGTTCAGGGTCAACAAAATGATAGGTGTAGGAAAAGTCTTTGGTTGCTGTTTTGCGGATGTGTCAGGAAGGGTGTGCTGACTTAATACTGTATAGACTGCATGCTGCTTATTATCTTTATAGAGCAGGAAATAACAGACGATTTGCTGTGATAAATGCTGGAAACTATAGGCACATGTGTGATTTTGAAATGGTGGTTTTACAGTTTAAATTTTAATTTGCCCTTTGAGTGTTATGCAAGTTTAACTTGGTAAAATTGCATATAATCTTAAAAATATTTTATATAAATATATTTTTAGCATTTTATAATTTTTCTATTTTTCTTTACCTTCCATTTTATTCATACCTTCCCTTTCTATATTGATTTTTTTATTTTTATTTTATTTTGTTTTTATTTTATTTTATTTGCACAATCCCAAATAGCAAGCAAGATGAAAGTGCTTTCTTGCTATTTTATTGTCTCTTATTCAGTTCAAGGAAATAGTAAGTGTCTAAGATCTTATTCAAATATACTGCAATACTTCCAATATAAGGCTCTTTTTTTGTTTTCAAAGCATCACTATTCTCACAGAAACATCTTATTTGTATTGATTCTTGTTTTATAGAGTAGTTCTCCACATTAGTCTTTGCTCCATTGTCATAAAATGAAAGCCCAAATTACTCTATTCATGAACTCAGAGAAGTGATTAAAACAGGGCGAGGCGTTCATCTGGCCTTAATATAATTCAACATTAATACTCTCACTCGAAAGCTTAACTAAGACAAATTGCTGTATTTTGAGGTTCAGTGTTCCCGCCTCTAAGTGTCCTCTGACTTATTTGAGAAATCTGTGTGTGTGTGGCTGCCGGTCCTGATGTGTCACACCTAACAAGAGCTGCTGTAAATTCAGCCTGTCGATATGCGTCAGGCCTCGTTTATCAGCCACCTCTCCTCAGCAGCTCTTCTTCCTCTCTCACTTTCTTACATTCCTCTTTTTTTCCCCCACCTGTTCACTATTTTGCTTTTCAGCAGCAGAAGTTCTGACTTTGCCTGTGGTTTTGCTTTGTCTTCTTTCAGATTCCCCCTCGCAAAGCCCCGTCAGGCAGATAAACCCAACTGCAGCCAAAAGCCTTAAGAAATACACTGTATATTTTGTGTGTGTACTTAGGGTGGGCAGATTGTGCAGAGCATTCACTAAAACATTTAGAGGAAAGAAATCTGATTTGTCATGTAAATAAGGCTACCTCAACACCTTTGAGACATTAAGGACAACACATACACTTAATACACAAATACACTTCATTGAACATGTATAGACATCACCTATATACTATATAAGTGCAGGTCAACTGTGCTTATATACAGTAACTTTAACCATTAAAATATATTAGTTACTAGTTAATTAAAGCTATTAGTAACTAATAACCTTAACTTTTCAGAATTTGATTGTAATGCAATAATGTGTACCTTTTCTAAAGCTGCTCTAAAACAATAATTATTGTGAAAAGCGCTATACAAAAATAATCTCCCTGTATTTAGGGTTGTGATGATAAATTGATGCATTGCCAATCAAGAAATTATTCATAAATTCTGAGATTGTTTAAATGCATTTTGACTCTCTGTTGAACTGATTCTAAGCTTAGTTTTTGCCATCAAATGCCAATTTACAAACAGCCATATTCTGAATTCCTTACACAGACATACCACTTGACAATAATTATTAATAAATATAAAGATCTAATTGCTTTAATGTTTTATTGACATTCTTGTGTTGACTGACTGATTGATTGATAAAGATAGGGACGTTTTAAGCAAAGTGTTCATAGTGAGCTGTATGTACATTAATCGCATGGCATGAAAGCCGAAAAACAAAAAAGCAAAGAAACAATCCACAAATTGCAATGCATTGATTCATCATCCCAGCCCTACTGGTAAAAAGGGATTAGTTACTTTACTTCAAGTGATGAAATCTCTATGCTCGGGCTAGCCCTGCCATAGCATTAATTTTACACACAAAATGCAGCCATATGTACCCACAAGCACATATTTCTTGGTTCTCAAAAATGTATCCCTGGGCACATTTTCCCAATGAGCCTGCGTTGGAAAAAAAGGCTGATCAAAAACAACAACACTACTGAAGACCTCAAAAACAGTAGCCGTACATGTCAACAAATGCTTTTCACAACCGAGTTCAAATATTTTTGTGTCGCTGATAACCTTTGAAGGAAAAAAGCACAGACATTTGGATAAGAATTAAACTTTTTAAGGGGATTTTATATTTGTGCATTTTGAGTTTGGAGTTTGTCTGTGGATGTACTCAATTTTAACCACAGTGCTTCACCAACATACACTGCATGATTTTTACCTCCCTGCTGAATCCCTAACTTGGTCTGATACACCATCTGCTGACTGTAAAGATTTTCCCCCTTAGTTGTCCTGTCAGGAAGCTGCGAGCAAGCAGACTTTGATTAAACTGGTTCCTGTTTCTTGTGTCTCCTCAGGGTTTGAAAGGAGATCCTGGACCTCAAGGCCTACCCGGTCTCAAAGGTGATAAAGTAAGTAACCCTGCAATTTTGATAACATTTACAAACTATATTGCTCAGAGAGAGATGGAGGCTGTATGATCTTGGAGATGAATTTTTTCAGTCTGTTTTTTTTTTATATACACAGAAAGCCACACAGTCTGTTTGTGAGTCATTCTTAGAAAAACTGCCAGAAAAAGCAAGATTTTTCGTGTTTGTTCTTCTTTTTTTTAGAAAATCATTATAGCATTTTTAAGTTAAAAAAATGTCACCGCTAAACTTTGGCAGCTGGTGCATTTGGGTCTAAAATGAGGAAAAAATTCGAGTTCTGCAAAGGCACCTCCAGCCAGACGTTGGGATTATTGGTGAACGGATACTGGTTTTCAGAGGCAGATGCTACAACCCCCGATCCAGTCATGAATAAGTGGTGACAGCCTAGCAGAATATCAATTGGCATATGTATCAATATATCATTTATGACATCAGAAAACTTAAGCTGTTTTGTTTCAAGTGGGAAAAGTCTGTGTGTAATGGAAACGAACAGGAAATGGACAAAAAAAGTGTTTAAGAAATACCATTAAATTCAGTTTCAAACTAAAAGGTGATATAGTGCATATAGTGATATTCTGATTATCAGTCATTCATTCATTCATTTTCCTTCAGCTTAGTCCCTTATTTATCAGGGGTCACCACAGCGGAATGAACCGCCAACTATTCCAGCATATGTTTTACCCAGCGGATGTTTCACCCAGTACTGGGAAACTCCCATACACTCTCACATTCACACACTACGGCCAGTTTTGTTTACCCAACTCACTTATACTGCATGGTGGCATGGAGCACTCGGGGGAAACCCACATGAACACGGGGAGAACATACAAACTCCACACAGAAATGCCAACTGGCCCAGCCGGGTCTCGAACCAGCGACCGTCTTGCTGTGAGGCGACAGTGCTAACCACTGAGCCACTGTGCTGCCATATTCTGATCATTAATACAATATTACACAGCTTATTTTGTTATTTAAGTTCAAATGAATTTTCTTCAACAGGGATGCATTAAACTGATCAAAAGTAATAGGAAAGACTTTTTCTTACTGAAAAATGCTGCTCCGTTTCTAAATGTGTTCATGAAAAAAAAAAGTTTAAGTTAAATGTTAAATGTTCCCAACTTAAGAATAAATAAATAAGAATAAAATGTATTTTTTGGCCAACATATTAAAATGATTTTGGCACTGAAGACTAAAAGTAATGACTATGTAAAGTAAATGTAGCTTTTCCTTCACATGAATACATTACATTTATATTGAAATATATGTATTTTTAGTTACTTTAGTTACTTTTGTTCACAATATTACTGTTTAAACTGTATTTTTGAATAAGTCTTGATGAGCACAGCATGACACTCCTTTCAAAAACAAACTAACAAAAAATACCACAACATCTTTAGTAGTTTACATTTGCAGAAAAATAAATTTAAATATGAAACATGTCTCTAATAATTACATCATATAATTCATGAGGACAGAAATATTGCACCATTTTCCCCCTGACTAAGATATGATAATAGCCGTCATATTACATGATTGAGTTATTTCATAAGAAAATCATATCATATGTAATGTTTAAGGTTTTTTTCATCCATCACAGGCCTTGTCACTACAGGAATGTTTGAATCAATTATTAACAGTGATGGAAGGAGTACTGAAAAATCCTACTCAAGTAAAAGTACCATTACTTTTCCAAAAATGCAGTGCAAGTAGAGTGAAAATATCTGTTGTAAATATTACTCAAAGTATGAGTAAGCCCTTTTAAAAGCACTCAAGAGTATTGAGTAGTGAGTATTACACTGAGAAAGGTTGATGCGTTTACATGCAGTTTGAGCATGTGTGTGAAAATGTAGCATTCTGTACTACATTTACTTATTGTTTAAGGCTATTTGTCAATTTTAGTCATCATACAGTAAACATCATTTTCACATCAGTGACATGCAGTCTAAACAGTCTCTGGGTCATTGCATTTAACAGTTTTGGACATCTTCTTGGACACATTTAATGCTTCCAAACGGTTTGCTACATTGATAAAGCAGCTTGTTCTGTATAATGCGATTTTAGTTTCTATGTGTGATTTCATTAGACAGGAATCACAGGACTGATTTTTCTACTCAGCCAACCCCCATGTTCATTCATTCGGCTTAGTCCCTTTATTCATCAGGGGTCGCCACAGCGGAATGGACTGCTAACTTATCCAGCATATGTTTTACACAGTGGATGCCCTTCCAAC
Organism: Danio jaintianensis; assembly: GCA_903798115.1. NCBI lineage: Eukaryota > Metazoa > Chordata > Actinopteri > Cypriniformes > Danionidae > Danio > Danio jaintianensis. The sequence continues at coordinate 9,705,915 of CAIGQV010003909.1, read as the reverse complement.
TGCAACCCAGTACTGGGAAACATCCATACATACTCATTCACACAATCATACGGTCTATTTAGTTTATTCAATTCAATTATTGAAGGAAAATAGTGAAGTAAAAGTACTGATGCAGCACTAAAGATTTACTCATGGGAAGGTAAAAGTGCGAATTTTTAAAACTACTTAGTAAAGTACAATTCCTGAGAAAAAAATACTCAGTTGCAGTAATTTGAGTATTTGTAATTTGTTACTTTACACCACTGATTATTAATTGACCATTTTATACAATGCCCTTAATATGCCAAAACCCTATAAAGCACCATGAACACTGGTTGTACATGGAAACATGTCTGGATCCAATCATTGATCGTGTAGCTTTTATTGCTACAGTAGTGCTGAGTGTAGCACCTATGAACACTTCTGTAAATCAGGCAAATGAAAAGCAGCTCAGTTTTGTGGGATGAAATCAATTTTAATACAGAGAAGTCAGATATTATATGGAAATGGAAATCCTTAATGAATGCAAAACTGCAGTGCAACTCTGATTGCATATATATATATTAAAGGAGTATTTCAAATTATAAGCAGGTTAAGCTTTGCTTGCAGCATTTATTACATTTTGTTGATTAACACAGGCTATTATGTAAACTCATTTGTAAAAACAGCGAAAAGCTGTGTTTGAACTAAAGCTCTTTCAATAGAAGTGTATAGGGGAAGACATTACCATTTTCAAAGTTTCAAAGGAGAAATGGAAGAGATTAGGCCTGGTTTCACAAACAGGACTTATATTAAGCCAGGACTAATATAATTAAAGACATTTAAGCAGCTTTTATAAAAAAATAAATAAAAAAAAGGCCATTAAAAGCTCACTATCGATGCTCATTTTGAGACAAAACAATGACATATTTTATGATGTCAGTGCAAGTTGTTTTCAGCAGCTCAAATATGACATTTACATTGAGACTAGCCTTGTCTGTG
>CAIGQV010003909.1:9694955-9702455 GCA_903798115.1 Danio jaintianensis | reverse complement strand
CCACGCGAACACGGGGAGAACATGCAAACTCCACACAGAAACACCAACTGACCCAGCCGAGGCTCGAACCAGCGACCTTCTTGCTGTGAAGCGAACGTGCTACCCACTGTGCCACCGCGTCGCCCATTAGAAATATTAATTCAAATAATTATCTGAAAAATAAGTGAACCCAGCTATATGATGCACTGCAGCAACAATATGTTACATTTATGTATTAAGTAACACTTTACAATGTAATTGATGTATAAATATAAATAAATAAATAAAATAAAATATACACTATATGTAATATACATGCAATTTAGCTTTTTCACTCCCCTCAAATCTACAAACTGGTATTTAGAATAGAAAAGGGATTGAAATATATATGTATAAACCAAACAGACATTATAGTGGCATTCATATTTGTTATAAACCGATAAAGCAAATCTGCAAGTAGTGGTGTATGGAAAATGTGCTATAATTATAATTGCGTGCACTCTAAATAGACACAATGATGAATGCATTCTTGCTTGACAATGTTGCATTACATAAATTTCATTTCAGATGATGAAAATTAAGTGAAAATATCATATGTGAAAATAAGAATAAAAATGATAGCGGTCCTGTCAAAATGGGTATTTTTTTGTGTGCGCTAATATCTTTTAAATTTCATTCATTCATTTTCCTTGGGCTTAGTCCCTTTATTCATCAGGGGTCGCCACAGCGGAATGAACTGCCAACTTATCCTACATATGTTTTACACAGCGGATGCCCTTCCAGCTGCAACCCAGTACTGGGAAGCATCCATACACACTCATTCACACACATACACTACAGCAAATTTAGTTAATTCAATTCACCTGTACTGCATGTCTTTGGACTGTGGGGGAAACCGGAGCACCCCGGAGGAAACCCACGCCAACACGGGGAGAACATGCAAACTCCACACAAAAACACCAACTGGTCCAGCCGGGACTCGAACCAGCGATCTTCTTGCTGTGAGGCGACAGTGCTAACCATTGAGCCACAGTGTCACCCTCTTTTAAATTTAAATGATGAAAATAATAAATAAATAAAATGTATACTATAAAATGTCAATTTAAATTGTATTTAAAATTCATTTTAATAAATATACTATAATTAATAATATGCAGATGTTTTTGCCACTAAGCTTTAACAAGTGCAATAATATACAGTCATTATTGCTAAATGATTCCCTATACACTAGGATCTTGGTAATCACCAGCTAACTGTACATTAATTATTATTTTTTGTGGCAAAGTAGAGCTATTTTGACTATCTGTTTTAACCCTCTGGGGTCTGAGGGTGTTTTGGGGGACTAGAGAAGTTCTGATGTGCCCTGACATTTGTCCTTTTTTCAGATGCAACAATATAAACAATATAAGTGGCAAACGTCTAATACCACTGTAAACAGCACAAACTGGGCTGCAATAATACGTTAACAACATTTATGTACAAGATTGTGTTTTTGAGAAAGAAACGTTTATGTGTCGTTAGTGAAAAACTACAATTTTGAAGTCACTGAAGTCTATGAAAAACACACTGAATTTTTGTTTACAAGACTTTTGAGAACTGGATCTTGTAGCCTAGTGTTTTTGCTTCAAAATGACGTGAATATCATAATATTTACTTGCTTGCATACTTGCTTACATAAAACATAAAACTGTAATCATCCCTCTTTGACCGTGTCTCTGTTGCAGGGAGATCCAGGTCCGCCAGGTCCAGGAACACTGTCTGTAAGTACAGTATCTACAGTATGTTCACCCCTACAACTACTGTACACTGCATTTTTCACAGCTCAGCATGAAACTAATTATCTTTAAACAATTCCTACAAAACATTATCTGCATTAAACTCAACATTTGAGATTTATGGAGAGACTCTGCTGAGGTTTCAGTGGATGATTAAAGTTTCTGTTTGAGTAACTGAGTGTTATGTTACATGAGTCTTTATATTAAAGGAAAGACAGCTGTTTTTTTTTATTATTATTAAGTGCACATTCAGCTCAATTCAAATGTGTCCAGTCACCTTTATTTATAAATGGCTTTTGTTTCAAAGTTAAAATATGTTGTTTCACAGTAAGAGACTGCAAAATATATTTGAAATAATGATTCAAACTTCATCAAATTTAATAATAATTGATTCAAATTCACATTCTGCTGTCATTTATTCAGCTCAAGTCATTTCAGTGTTGAATAACGATGTTGTAAAATTCTTTAGTTATTAAATAAATTTGATTTTGGCATTAACCAGCACTAAATAAGAGAGCAGTGTTATTATCCAGCTCAATTCTGTTTGATAGAGTCGGGGATTATGCACATCCAGTTGCTTGTAATTGCAGAATAAATCATTAAAGGTAATAATGAATCATCCTGGAAGAATTCATTTTGTCTTAACAACCAACAATATCCTCATTGTTACATGGATACTTCCCAAAAACAAAGATTTCTTGGACACAAAGAATTGATTTGAGAAATATTCTAATATCTTACTGAACTCAAAGCTGACAAAATTCGTAGTATTATGGTACAATCAGTCTTATTATTTTACATTATTACAGGGTAAAAATCATCTTAGCAAGAAAATGAACACTGCAACAACAATAATAGAGTGGTATTAATACTGAAGCCTTTCAATTTCATTTTCAGAAGAATCAATAATTTTAACAGACCTGCAGATGTATGAAATAAGAGAACGGTATCTGCAAAACCAGGCTGACATAGTTAAAATCTTGAGCACAGAATATTGATTTAAGTTTGAATAATTTATTAGTGCATCAAACGCAAAGCTTCAGCAAAGAAAGGTGTGTGATAATACTGAGTGTTTTAAATGTGTATTACGTGTTATTTAAACAAAGACCAAGCAAGGCAAATTGTTAAAATAAAATTGTTACCTTGTTGGTGTTTTATTTAATGCTGTTTTAATCCTAAATTTTAATTTAAACCTAAAATTACGCATTTATTTTATATATGCTTTTCCCAATCAAAGTTAGCACAGATGTTCAGCAGGAAGATTAATTAAATTGATCAAAAGTGACAGTAAATGCAATTACAAGGTTATGAAAGTGTTTTTAGTCATTTTTTGTCACTTGCCATCCAATAAATAATCCTGAAATAAATAAATAAATAATTTTTTTATGACAAACATGTTAAGCAGCTGTTTTCAGTATTAGTAATTGCACACTGCACACTATGAATCATTTATTAAGTATTTACAAATTATCTTTTATTTTCTTTTTTCAGTTAATCTGAGCCTTTAATTGTCATATTTATATAGGATTTACAAAGCACAAATATTCCTCATTTTAGATTAGGTCACAAAACGGCATGATGTGTTAAAGCATTTTTTAACATACAAGGTAACTATTACTATATACCTTACTAATAAGATGTATAAATGTTAATTTGAATAGTTTATTAATCATTTACTTACTGATTCTGAATGACGCTAAAAACCACCAACTACTCTTAAATAACTCGTTTTTATTTAATACTTAATTTAGTAATGAAAAATGAATCATTAACAAAGTATAACAATCATTAATCATTAAACACAATCATTAAGCACGCTATACAAGTTAAGAATACAGCATTTGTAGCTGTAGTTATAAACTGCTTACTAATGTCTATTAATACAGTTAATGCTTAACGAATGATGAATTAACTGTTTGCTTAATAAATTATTCATGGTGTGCCGTTTTTATAAAGTGTTACCAAATAATCCTGAGATAAAAAGCATTATGGTTTTCAAAAATGTAAGATTACTGTAACGATACAGAACATTTTGCCTTAACATCATAAGAATGAATTACATTTTAAAATATTTCTATATACAACCCCAAATCAGAAAAAGTTGGGACAGTATGAAGAACGCAAATAAATTTCTCCCCAAAAATACCTGAAATACTGATTCGTCTGACGACAGTACACGTTTCCACTGTGTCCATCCCAGATGCCTCCAAGCCCAGAGAAGTTGACGGCGCTTCTGGACACTGTGAACATAGGGCTTCCTTTTGGCACAGTACAGTTTTAACTGGAATTTGTGGATGTAACTATGTACAATACAAGCCAAATAAATTTTAAAATCACCACCTTCTTTTTTTTTTAAATTTGCATTTTCCATACTGAAACTCCATATTCCATTCCATTTGGGGTTGTAGAAACATATTATATTATATTATATTATATTATATTATATTATATTATATTATATTATATTATATTATATATGTTTAAGTAATTGCAGTTTTCTTATGACTTTTAAATAGCAAAAAGTGTTGTCTGTAGGTCAAACTGCATTTGCTTTCTTTACCTTTTCTTTACAACTAAACCAAATATAAAGTCTAGTAAACACATGCTCAGTCAGGGTCAACCAAGAGCATTGTGGACAGACTGTGGTGGCTAAACGTGTCCTGCAAACAGGGATCTACATAATAAATCCACACATCATATGAAGGACATGTTCAGACAAAAAAAAATGGGATGCATGTTCTTTGTGTATGAGGATAAACTGCTACAGTCCTGTTCTTTTATGTAACCGAAACGGCAGACTGTAACCCCAACAGCACTATATCAGGACATAACAGTTATTTACTCAGGCTAATTTTACATTTTATGAGGACAAGCAGGAATACCAGGGATGGAAGCGTGAGAGCCGACAACACGTTCACCGTGTTCCCTCCTGTAGTCAAGTTGTAAATCGTGCGGGACAAACACATTTTACCAGGCTTTAGTGGAGGATGTTCTTTGTATAGACGAATAGTGTATAGCTCTTTGTCCGTGTTGAGGGGTTGATTTTATGCATGTTTCAAGGTTTGTTTATTTGTTTGTTGGTTTTTTGAGTCATATTCAATTGTGGATGTTGGCATTTTTGAATCTGATGCTCTGTCAAGTCAATTGTGTAGGAAAAAAACGTTTTAACAAGCTTAAGTGGCTGAAGTTATTGTACAGACATACTGTATAATGAATAGCTGACCTGTTGAATGATTGATTTGATGCATGTTTCAGTTTTTTTATGGTATATTATGTTGTGGATGTTGGTGTTTTGACATCACTTGCTCTTGAATGCTCTCTCAAGCCATGTCCACATGAGTTTTTGTTTAAAAAAAAAAATAAAAATCTCATCCACACATTCACTTCATTCACATAAAAATGTACAAAAAAAAAGCCCTGTGAAGCATCAAGAGCATCTCAACCCAGCGGGCACCTCGATGTCAAAAAACATAAAAAAACCACACCAAGAAACATATCAAAGATACAAATCGATGTCAATTGACTACCTTGATGTCAAATTGACATCAAACATTGGTGTCAAAAACACTTTCAAAATTGATTACAGGACCATTTTTGACGCCAATTTTAGATGTCAATTTGATGTCATTTTAAAATCATTGACATTGTACTGTAGTTTACATGCATTGTAGGAATGCAAAATCCAGTGTAAATTTTTTATTGAAGCTTTAAGATAAATTACAATTTTTGTGTCATCATTTTGGTGCTCAAAAGACATCAATGTGTGTATGTCAAATGGACGAAAAGGTTTTGATATCAAATTGATTTGCGTTTTTGATTTCGATTTTGAAGGTGCCTGCTAGGAAAGCAAGAGGTGACTATATACTCCTAACTGTAAAGTCATGTTGGAAAAATCTGAAGCCTCAAAAAAGGGTTAAAATCGGTTCTGATTGGCTGTCAACATGGCGCACCAAGGAAGAGTATACAGTGCATGTTATCAGTACACACAGTATTTTACAAACCTAGTTATGAGCAGAAGTATTTTGGTTACGTCAGCCATTGTGTAGACATGCGTCTTGTAAACAACGGAGATCACTGCGCACAATATGACATCACACAAAGGAAATGACAAGCCAAAAACATGGCTACTCATACCTCTGCGTTTTTAAAAATCTTCACCCTGACAGCTGTTTTCCCATTTTTGGTTTCAGTGACTCATTACCGCATAGAAAAAAACTGCGGTTTTGAAAGTACTCTTATTAATGTGAACAGGGCCTTAGATTAAAGGGACAGTTCACCCAAAAATATAAATTTACTCACCATTTATTGACCCTCAAGTGGTACTGAAACCAGTAACAATTGACACCCAAAGTGGGAAAATAAATACTATGTCAATGTCTGCTGTTTTTTTTCTCCTAAACATTTTTGCATATATTTTCCTTTGTGTTCACCAAAAGGAACCAGACCGGTTTGAATTTTAAGTAAAGTAATGGCATAATTTTCATTTTTGGGATCCTTTAAGTTGCACATAGCTGACATATTGAATGTTTGATTTGATCAATTTTAGTTTTATTTATTTTTGCTATATTCTGTTGTGGATCTTGGCATTCTGTCCAATATCTGTCGCTTTTATTTACAACCTTTAACATCACAGGTTGCTTCTCCACTGTTACATTGTGACAGTTTTAGGAGCTTTTCAAGCTTTTGTTCTCTGACTTTCACCACACACTCGGAATGAATGGCTATTTTTGCAGCTGTTTCTGAGACGTGTCAGTGTTTCGAGGATGGCAGGTGAAAGATGAAACCCATGCTGTTTTACTCTGCATCTGAAAGCCTGTCGGTGTGTGTGTGTGTGTGTGTCTTGTAAATGGTCATGTGGTTTGTCCTTTCAGTAGGTCGTGTACTGTAAAGATATCAGTGTTCCTGACCTTTGTTAACAGCTGAAGTTAATTGCCGTCTTTGTTCGATGACGTGTGATGATTTCTCTTCTGCTTTCTCTTGTAGGTTGAAAAGCAAGCTCAAAAAGGAGATCAGGTATAAACATGCATTTTATTTGTGTGTTCTGAAAGTTTTAGAATGTAGCACTGTCCATTTTGATTATTTTTTATGATTATGAATACATCATTTTCTAAAAGAAATAATTTAACCATCAATAATGTATGAAATTGATTAATACATGCACACACGCACACACTTTAATTCCAACAGCACACACTACTACTACTGTTCTCTAACATTAATATATACTGACAAAAAAAAAAAAACACATCAAAAATAGAAAGTTGTTTTTTCCAAAAGTAAATGTTAGTAGATGGTATAGATGTTATACACAACAAAATACAAAAAAACATACAAAAACACAAACACAAAACCCCTTTAAATGCAAAACATGTACAAACATTAATAAAACAAACTTAAAAGGATGCATTGTTTGACGATGCAAAATAGAAATAAGATCGACGAAAGTGTGGGAAAGTTGTGGAAATGTGAACTATTGGTGACTTTTTTTTTTAAAGTTATTTAATGGTATTTTACTGTAAAATAATATTAAAATTGTTATTTTACAGTTTTACCCCTTTACTTTGAAATTTGCCATTAACCATTTAAGTAGTTTTTTTATTGTCAATCGAGATTTTATTTTATTTTATTTGCCATGCAGACATCTTAATGTTTGTCATTTTATTTTGTTTTATTTTATTTTATTTTACACATTCAATTTATGTTTATTTATATAGTGTTTTTACAATGTAGATTGTGTCAAAGCAGC
>CAIGQV010003909.1:9682820-9694945 GCA_903798115.1 Danio jaintianensis | reverse complement strand
TTTTATTTTATTTTATTCATTCATTCATTCATTAATTTTCAACTGCTTTTCCGGGGCGGGTCGCGGGGGCAGCAGTCTTAGGAGAAAACCCCAGACTTCCCTCTCCCCAGACACTTCCTCCAGCTCCTCCGGGGGGATCCCGAGGCGTTCCCAGGCCAGCGTGTCCTGGGTCTTCCTCGAGGCCTCCTCCCGGTGGGACATGCCTGGAACACCTCCCTAGGTAGGCGTCTAGGAGGCATCCGAAACAGATGCCCGAGCCACCTCAGCTGACTTCTCTCGATGTGGAGGAGCAGCGGCTCTACTTCGAGCTCCTCACCCTATCTATAAGGGTGCACCCTGCCACCCTTCGAAGGAAACTCATTTCGGCCGCTTGTATCCAAGATCTTGTCCTTTCGGTCATGACCCAAAGCTCATGACCATAGGTGAGAGTAGGAACGTAGATTGACCGGTAAATTGAGAGCTTTGCCTTTCGGCTCAGCTCCTTCTTTACCACAACAGACCGGTACATCGACCGCATTACTGCTGCCGCTGCACCAATCCGCCTGTCAATCTCACGTTCCAACCTTCCCTCACTCGTGAACAAAACCCCAAGATACTTGAACTCCTCCACCTGGGGTAAGGACTTTCCTCCAACCTGGAGATGGCAAACCACCTTTTTGTGGTGGAGCACCATGGCCTCGGACTTGGAGGTGCTGATTCTCATCCCAGCCATGCCACACTCGGCAGCAAACCGCTCCAGATTTATTTTATTTTATTTTATTTTATTTTATTTTACCATGCAGACGTCTTAATATGAACAATCTTGTTTTAAATAAACTTTTTTGTGTGGTGTGTGTGCAGGGTCCCTCAGGAACTCCTGGAGAAAAGGTAGGCATCAACATCTTCAACGTTTTTTTTCTTCTTCTTGAATTTAATTAATCATTTTGTTTTTGCCTTCCTTAATGAAGTTCACCCGTGAGCTGTGAACATGCTGTTTGAACATCTGTCTCTCAGCACTTTAGTAAGCGTCGACATGTAAACCCGTCCAGGCAGAGGCAGCTGCTGTGTGCTCATATTCACATTAATGTTGCTTCTGCATCTAATCACAGTTTTGAGGCCAGTAATGACCACTGACAGGTGGAGGCCTATAGATACTGATCCGCCCGTTTGGTTTACTGAATTACTTGTTAAAAACTAGAACCCTAGGCCTGTATATACTGTAAAAAACACTGTATCGTATACTAAGAGTTCTCCTAAATAGCTGTAGAGATTTCTAGCTTAGAGTTTTCTCTTAAATCCTATTCACAAAGCTGCTGAGACTAACTTTTACCTTGGAATAGCACTGCTACAAATGCTTTTCTTAGATTGTTTTGTCTTGTTTCTAGTCCATATATCTAAAAATTCTTAAATCAAGAAGCAATTTCTTTTTGGTTTAAGAAATATGTCAAAATTAAGTGGGTTTTTCCTTCAAACAAGCACAATAATCTGCCAATGGGGTAAGCAAAATATTATTATGTCAAAAGGAAAAACAAGATTATTTTGCTTACCCCATTGGCAGATTATTTTGCTTTGTATAATTTAGGTATTTTATATCTTAAAACAAGACCGTTTTTTTTGCTTGTCTAGAAAATGCTTCTTGATTCAAGATTTTGTTTTTAGATATTTGGACTAGAAACAAGACAAAAAAATTAAGTAAGAAAAGCATTTTTTACAGTGAGAAAGAGGTAAGCTAATAACTCTTAAGCTAAGAGTCAGTAAGAAAACTTAGTACTTTTTACGCAGTACTAGTAATAAGACATGCTTTTACATGGATTCTTAACATTACTTTGAGTAACTGATAGTGTATTCAGATCAAAGAGTTCAAATTCAGTGCAGTATTTTTTATTTTGTTATGCAGAGAATAATTATATTGATCAGAGTGACCTTAAATGTGTTTGAAATGTCATAAAACATTCATATTTCTAAAAGCTGTTCTCTTAAACTTTTTATTCATTAAATAATCCTGAAATTCCTGAAAAAAGTAAGATCATAATACTGTATTGATACTGAAAATTTAGCCTTAACCTCACAGGGAATACATTATACATTTTAAAAGATATTTATATAGAAACAATTCATTATTTTATATTATATTATATTATATTATATTATATTATATTATTATATTATATTATATTATATTATATTATATTATATTATATTATATTATATTATATTATATTATATGCCACATTAATTGTAGTTTTGCTATGACTTTATAAATGACTTTACGATAAAATGTTGATTTGTTGTTCATACGGTGTTCCCTTTTTTTAGTTTCACAAGTAAACCAAATAAATGGGTGGGGTTTGATATTGTTGCAATGGACGACGTCAACATACATATTACCTGTGCAACCATTGATTGTCTGTTAGGTAGAGATCTATTCGTAGAGCATGATTGTTTTGTTTTGTTTTGTTTTGTTTTGTTGCAATACTCAAAATTTTCACAATGTATCTACCAGGTATTGGCTGTAATTTATCATAAATAACGACTGAAAGAGCCAAGTGTTCGGGAGCTACCTTTACACACACCCGTTCACGCCATGCTTAACCCGGAAGTCCAATACTCCAAATTTTAACAAATAAAAATGAGTTGCTTTCAAATGTGAAGTGTCTTCCAGGGAGTTACGGGAATTTCCGTTTACAGTTTTTCACGGTATATTGAGATGTGATTTGTTTGATTATTTTTACATTTTTAAAAAAAGCTACATGTAAAAGTATTTTACTGCATTTAATGGTATTATTCTAGTCTTTAAATATTTACGCAAGAACATTGCATGCAGGCATGAACAGCTGCTACTTCGTGCCCGACTGGTTAATGAAGTTTTAAAACAGTCGTAATACCGCTGTGATTAAGACGATAACTTTTTAAAAGCTCATTATCATCAAGTGTTTCTAAAATGTTTATGTTCCAAGCCAGATTGCCAGAAACAGCCATATTAGGATAGTTTTTAATTGGGTCAGTTTTTTTTTTTTTTTTTTTCAAATTTATGACTTACAAGCCCATTATTTTCCCAAGGATTTTCTTCTAAACGATAACTACTTTTTGTCTTAAGATGTTTAGTGAATGCAGACCCTGATCTTTTACCCATCTTCCCCAGGGAGATGTGGGGCCACCCGGTCAACCAGGAGTTCCAGGGAAAGAGGGCAAAAGGGTGAGTAAACCGAAGCAAATTGCCACTTGTGTGGGCTGGATCCATGTTGCATACATGTACAATATATTTGTGTGACCAACCTTCCGGAGTGACCTGACAGCAGCTGGATTGAGCTCTGTGTGGGCCCGGTCTCTTGGGAATATCTTGGGAATATTCAACTGTTAGGTCACTTGTAGACTGACAGTAGTTACAATATGGCCGACCCGAGCAAGAAACAATCTCAAGGGTGATTTATGGTTCAATCATGACATGCATGAACGTATCGAGAAAGCGATACTGTTTCATTATTGATTTTATCCTTTATTTCTCAATGCAACCCGGCCATGGGTTAAATTGTTGCCCTGCTTACGGCATAAAACCTTTATGTGAAATTTGACTGCCTGCGACAAATTGCGGTTGCACGTTCCGCTTATTTGAATTAGCTAATCTGCTGAGCCATTTCACTGGAGGCGCGCTAACACCTGTTAACGCAAATGTTATCTCGGCTCCTCGAGTGGTTAATGGTCCTAAATGCTGTACAGTTGTTTCTCCACTCCCTGGAATGTGATAAAAAGTATTAAAAATGCATGCCACTTAGATGGAGGAGAATACTTGTGTCCGCCGCAGGGACCGTGGGCACAGCATTAAGCCCATTCAACAGAATGAATGAATATTTATTATCCTCTGCAGTGGCGTTCACTGGAGTGTTATCATAATACTGTTGGGTATTTTCAGCTCAGTGATGGATTGAGTGGTGCACCATGCCATAGACATCTGGATTTTGTCCACAATGGTTGGAAGTGTTTTCACTCGGCGTGGCAGAAAAGTTGCATGTTGAAGTCCATTTCTAGTAGATTTATTTTTACCAAAAATACGAAACTTCATTTTTTATCTTATTAATATATACTTAAATATTATGATTTATTTTAATAATATTATGTGCAAAACATTTAGGCCAACATTACATCTCTTGTTTTACCTATGGTATAATGCAGTGGTCCCCACCCACCATGCCATGGACTGGTACCAGTTCGTACCAGATCAATTGGTACCGGGCCGCACAAGAAATCATTAATTACTTTCATTTTATTTATTATCTGAGTCTGAACAATCTTTTATTTTGAATAATCTTTTATTTTGAAAAATGAACGTATTCTTTCGCTTATATCTCGGTCACTTGGGCACCCAAATTTAACCCACAAGCAGCAAAATGAGTAAGAAACAGATGTCTTTTCAAAGTTTCTTTGCTAAGGGGAAAAGGCCCAGTAAAGGACCTGCGAACTACCAAAGAATAGATCTGCAACCCATTTGTCTCTGAGAAAATGGTTGATGGTCGCTTAGCATTCTACAACCTACACCCCTGCCTCCTCACAAAACCAGTCATAAGTGTACTTTTTCTCCCCCCGGAGGAGTGTACACAGCACATTATTTCAGAAAATGTCAGGACATATAATAATAAAGAGACTGATTGATTATATATTGTCTTAGGCCAACAAGCTGGTATAGTGCTTGGGACTTTTGCGCAGTAGTGTGTATGTGTGTGTGTATATATATACATATATTTATGTATATACACATATACACATATACATATACATATATGTAAAGATAAAATATTATAAGATAAAAAATTAAACACCTGTCAAAGTTGCTTTTTAAATAAAACTTCATTCCATTAATTGATTTATTCATGTATTTATTTAATCTCAGAATTTGTTAAGTAATATACTTTTTTTGTTTCAAAGCAATGACTAAATTACAAAAAATGTTGTATAAGATCCATCTATCCCAATTTTGCTGGAAAATGTTAATGAATTAATTCAAATTTTGTAATGGTTGTACAAGATACATTCATTCATACATTCATCGATCCATCCATTAATCCTAATTTTGCTGGTGCAAAATACATTTCTGCATTCATCCACGTTTTACGTTGTCATCGTTAATTATTTTGTTCATATGTTTTTCTTCATTACATCCATTCATGCATCCACGCTGGGCCAGCACATCCATCCTTATTGTTGAGCCATGATATTATTAGTCTCACATACCCGAATGTTTGGCATATGAGTCTTATTCACAGTTCAGTTTATTCTGGCACAGAACCTGCCTGAAGAACCAGGAAGAGCCCATCTGACTGAAATGTAAAAAGTTGTCAGCAGTGTTAATTTTGACAGTAAATTTTGAATTAGTCTTTGTCTTTTGGCTAAAATTCCATTTTAGTTTTTAGTCTTCTGAATCATTTTAGTTTTAGTCGACTAAATTTCATATGATTTTAGTCTACTAAATCTACTCTAGATTTAGTTGACTAAAATTGATTTGGTTTAATTTAAGTGTAATTTAACTCAAATATCATCTATTTATACAAAATATTCTAACTTAAATTTAAATAAAAGTGTCTCATTACAATATATGAAATATATTGTAATAAGTAATATGTCAAATTGATGTGTCGGCAATCAATCCACGTGTAAAAATAGTAGCAAACCCTTTATTTCAATGTGGTAAACTACTAGTTTTTTTTGACCAGTCTGTCAAACAGTTTCAAGCCTCACGCATCACACACCAAAATTAATTCTGATTGGATATTTTCCAAAAAAAGTCCCTCAATCATGTTTTGGTCTCATTTTTAATAGTCAACGAAAATGTCAGTATATTTTTATTATAGTTGTCGTCATCATCACTTCATTTTTATTTAGTTTTCATCTTGTTTTTTCGTTGGTAGAAGCTTGTCTGTCATGAAAATGATGATGAAATGAACACTGGTTGTCAGTCCAAAATTCAGTAACAGTTAACAGTTATAAGTTGAGGGCAAAATATTATTCGCCACAGCGAAATGAACCGCCAACTATTCCGGCATATGTTTTACACAGCGGATACCCTTCCAGCTGCGGCCCAGCACTGGGAAACATTCATACGCTCTCACACTACAGCCAATTTAGTTAATCCAATTCACTTATAGAACATGTCTTTGAACTGTGGGGGAAACCGGAGCACTTGAAGGAAACCCACGTCAATACGGGGGAGAACATGCAAACTCCACACAGAAATGCTAACTGGCCCAGCCGGGACTTGAAACAGCGACCTTATTGCTGTGAGGCGACAGTGCCAACCACTGAGCCACTGTGCCGCCCCGATCATGTTTAGTCATATATTATTTTATTTTATTGTATTTTTTTTTTGAGCATGTAAGTACTTCTACAGACTGTCAATCTAAGATCTATAAACAATGAAAGTATTGGATTTTTTTGTTTTGTTTGAATTATCACTTTAGAGCAAATTATGCTGTTAAGAACACTTATTAGGCCACTTCTACTGTCTCACTTAGAGACACCAAAACAAGAATTGTACTTTCAAGGCACACTGACCCATACACTTTTTTTTCTACAGTCAGTTAGACATTTCATTAAACTTTTTTTTTTTTTCTCTGAAACGAGCACCATGTGTTTGTACCACGACTTCCTGTGAATTAAAAAGGCCACTACAAGCATATGACCTTTCGTGGAAAATTCCGAACATAATGTCAGCTTCTACCAACATGATTCCGCTTTAATTGGTCGGTGTTACAGACAAAAGCTGTTTAGAAGCAGACGCTGAGTTCTAATGATCTTGTGGTCGGCACCCCACGAATTCATTAAATTCCCTGCGCTCGCCGGAAGGATCGCCAGCGTTTGCCACCCACACAAGTTACAGTAGTTTGCCACAGGACTGAATACTTTTTTTTTTTTTTTCGACTGCCATTTAAATGAGTGTCAAGTATGTTGTTTTGTTGCAAAAGACACTATTTGGCCCTATAAATAACTTTGCTTTGATGACTGCAGGGTTGTGTGGTAGGGTTTCAGGGGGTTATATTTGGCGAGTCATATGCAGGCTGGGTAACTTGTTGAGCAGGACTGCAGCTTGGCAGTATTGGAGGTTATTTGCGGAACGGAGGGACTCGGGTCATTATTTAGTGGCCTTCTAGACGAAGACGAGCCTCTGCTGGCGAGAGACTCTCACCCAATTAGCAGATCTCATTTTCCACACCACTATCAGTCATATGCAGAGCTGTCTTTGTGCAAGGGAGTTTTTGTTTGTTTGTTTGGTTTTTTACTCTTAGTTGTGTGACACAGGTCATAGAGTTACTGTAGCCTTGCACGCGTAAACATTTATTTGTTTGATTATTTTTGGTGGCCAACTATGAGGTTACATTATAGACATTATAGACTGTAAAACCCCTCACTACACACTTTATACACTTTTCTCAGACAGGCATTAACATTTTCACACGTTTCTCTCTTGTTTAAACAGACTCAAAGTTCAAACTTTCGGTGAAAAATAATTCCAGTATTATAGAATGAAACCAAAGATCAAAACCTGTTGTCAGGTGCAAACGTTCATTGCTGTCAGCAAAAGGTACATAAAGCTTTTTAGCTTTCATGCAGATAAAGTTTGCATCCAGCGTAATGTTCTTTTTCCTGCAGTCACTGATCCAAAAAACTAAAGCAGACTCCATCCTTAGGGGGACGCACACAGGTTGCACCGTGCACATGACAGTTGGAAGTAACACACACCGGACGCGCACGTTCGCATGTTATTTAAAATGAAACTATTTAGATGGCGCTCTGTGGCGCAGCAGAAATATGAACAGTGTCCTGAGTCGTAGCTGGGCACTGCAGACAGCCGCTGACTTGCGTCGCTGGTGTGCGTACCCTGATATAAACCTATGTTTACAATTCTAAAATTCTAAAATGGATGGCACTGCAATAGCGTGTTGTGGCGTGGTGCATCCGGTGTGCGACCCCGGACAGTTACAACACTTTTTGACAACACTTTTTGAAACTGACACTGCTAGCGTTCGAAGATATATGTTAATGTGTCAAGCTGAACACATTCTGTACCGTACAGGACACATGGAGGAGATTGATTGACAATGGTCTACAGCCAATCAGGACGCAGAACACAATGTGCTGTTAAAAAAAAAAGGCATGTCAAATTGCACTAAAAAAATCTGCAAAACTGTGAGGCCGCGAAAGGTGAACCTCGTTATAGCGAGGGACCACTGTATCTGAATTAGTTCAAGTCAGAATAAGCATGGTGTTTAATTATTATGTAAATACTGTATATATGCTATACTGAATGAAGATGGAACATTGAAAATCAAACCAAAAAGTGCTTCAGGGGAAGTTAATGTGTCGGTGCTCTTTGGGTAAGGAATTCATAAAGATAAAGAACGAAAATATAAGTCCAAGGCACTCAAAGTAAGTGAGATTTTTCTTTTAAAAGATGGAACATTATTTGACACACATTTTGCAATTTGTTATCTTAATGGGTTTTTTTTAGCAGTAAAATAAATACTTGCATTTTATACACTCTAGAAAGTGCTGGGTTGTTGTAATCCAGTGTTGGGTCAAATATGGACAAACCCAACAACTGAGTTAAAAAGTAGCATTTTTTAGATATTGTATTTTCTCTGTATATAAAATGACTCTAAATGTCATTTGAAACTGGATTTGTTGTTTTTGACCCAAATACAAATTTATTGTTTAGTTTTGTTAGTTTTTTTTTTTTGATGGCCATCATCACCCGAAATAAAAAATCCATTGTAAATATGCCAAAATATATTATAATATGTTAAACAATATAATTATACAATATATTACTTTACAAACGTTGTTATTAATATTATTATTGTTATTATTATTATTATTGTTATTATTATTATTATTATTATTATTATTATTATTATTGTTGTTTGATTTAATAATGTATATGCTTAAATATAACAGAAATTGGAGGAAGAAACAAAATTGTGTCAAATACAAGATTGTGTATTTCAGATGTCTCACAAACAACCAGCAAAGATATCAAAAACCTAAATAATAGTGTAATCGGTTATTACACTATAGTGAAACGCAGACATCAATGTAACATCAGTTTGTTATGATATATAATAAACAAATACAGTATGCATTGCCTTTGACATGGCATCTCATTTGGCCACTATATTTAGCATGAAATATTTAATATATATAAAATAAAACATCTTCTTTTTTTTCAATGAAGCAAAATTCTGCCATTTTCTAATGCACTGATTATGCAAGCAGGGTGAAACAGGCCTTAGCCTTTAATAGTTCAGTGTTATTGGAAGAGATCACATTACGGTTACCTGCCTCCCTCACTGATTAAGCAAATACAATATCTCTTATAATATATTCAGGAAATTTGAGATGTGCGGTCTGAATCAATGTTCATGGAATCCAGCCGGAAAGCCTTTCTCATAGATTTCTTAGTAGAAGGGTCAAAGGAGTCAGGCCTCCTGCCATCCGGCTGATGAAGTTTAGTTAATAATGTCTGAATGTCAATATCTGTAATAACTCAAGCATATAGCAATAAAAGGCACCGAAATAACAATGGAATGGATCTGAGCACCCGAGGGATTAGAGCTTATGTTAATTATGAGATGGAAGATCAGAGAGAGGCCAAGAGGCGTCTCACACTGCAACAAAAATCATTTTATTAATCGCCATTTTCTTCTATGTTTTTTTTAAATATAATATCAAACATAATAAAATAACAAATTCTTGTTCAAACCACTTGTTTAAAATGAACCAAAGCAACAAAATCCTTGAGATTTTTTGGGACAGCTTATTTGTTTTATGTTCAATGGTCAATCCACAAGAATAAAGTTAACTTAATTGGTTTGTGCTGGGATAACACGAAGGAATTGTTTTGGTGCAACAGTGAACCCAGCATTGTTTAGAATGTTGAAGTAGGATTAGTTTACCTGATACAAAACTGCATAATGCTTGTTTTCAGGGAATATACAGTGTATTGAATGTATTTTTATTTATTTATTTATTTATTTATTTATTTATTTATTTATTTATTTATTTATTTATTTTTTGCTAACTTGATGGGTTGATTTAACTTTTACCCAACGTTGGGTAATTTTTTTTTTTTTTATATAAATAAATAAATTCAAAACATAAATCAAAATATTTTAACCCATCAGTTGCATTTGTTGAAATATGACCCAGCTTTGGGTTAAATCAACTTTTTTTTTCTTATGTTGTAGTTCAGTTCAGTTTCAGTTTCTTTTAATTTGTCATTTAAACATCACAGTAAATGTAATGCTGAACGAAATTGTTACATCGACACCCAGCAAGAACAAAAAAAATCAGAAAACACTATAAAAATCTAACATAATAAATAAGCTTTTGTAATTTCATAAATTTATAAAAATTATAGAAGTGTAAAAGTTATATACAAAAAATATAAAACTATTTAAAATCACAAAAAAAGAATGAATAAATATATAAATACTTATTGCACAGTTTGTTATAATAGTTATAATATTGCCATTATTAGGTGATATAAATGATATATACATTTCTATTAGCCCCTCACAGCACATTACTTGTCTTTCACAGGACATGGTCTTTTAAAGATCATTCCTAGTCTCTCACAGCACCTCAATAGTCTTTTACAGGACATCATTAGTCCCTAAAAATTATCACTAGTCTTTTACAGAACATTACTAGTCTTTTACGGGCCATTCACACCGCTTGTGCTTTTCAGTTCTGAAATGTGATGAGCACCACACTAAATTGTTATTGACTTTAGAAAAGAACAGTGTGCAGTGCTTTTTATGTTGCTAGGCAACCACAGCTATCTATCATCTATCCTGGTACTTTACTGCATGAAGTCAGGTGCTTTTTCCTCACATAGTGTAGTTCCACACATACTTAGAGCACTCCGTAAAAACATGAGACACATGGCGGACAGGGTGCATGAACAGTGTGCAAATTGCTCGCAGCCAATAGTAAACAATTTTTCAAAGGAGCCAGTTTTTTTTTGTTTAATTATGAACTTAACGTTTCCTTTTGGATTCAAATAAATGAAACTCACTTTCATCTATCAAGTGAGCTTTGCACCAGTTCTCTGTCCACACAACATGCCCCTCAGTAGTCGTTTGTTTTTTATCATTAGTCTTGTTAATCGTTTGTGTCTAGGTTTTTTGATTCTTTGATATTTGTTCTTTTACAAATATATCATTTGAGTTTTTATACTGTGCTTCATGGTATTTGTAACTCATGTAATATACCTAAAAACACTGCTGTTTTACTCCTGTTAGACCAAGTTCATATACAGTAGGTCTGGGCAGTGACCTCAAAGTTTTATAAGTTGTAGGTTGTTCTCTAATTTTGATCTCTACTGCACTTTGTGTGCTAGAAGTGCAGTTTTTAAGGGAATATTTGATATACAGGAATAGGCAGGGATGTTGTTAGGTTTGGGATAAAGGGCCTTGCTTTTTTCTGGAAGGCCTTAAATATTTAAATGTAATGCTTTTGTAACATTTCTCACTGAATTGAGCACTAGGGCTTCATGTCATCACACAGAGCCTTGCACTCTGCTTTATGGCTCATCCGCAGCTCTTTCATGGGATTGTTTCTGGAAAATGAAATGCTACCTAACAGGTAGGTTTTTCACAGGAGCTCCCGGTGCTGTACTTCACCACCCCCTCACACTTCTGCTGCTTTCTGTCTGGCTGGCTATATGTCTGACTGTCTGTTTGACTGTCTGTCTGCCAACTGAAATATAGAAGCTTCTACACAGTTTCACTAGTATTAATCCAATGACAGGATGACTACATTAAGTTACCAGCATATATATTATTTGCAAATTTGACATTGTTAACGTTTGTGACCCACTCTACCTTTGGGTATGCATGTTTACTATTTTATTTTATTTTATTTTATTTTATTTTTATTTTTTTTATTTAATTAAATTTTATTAATTTTTTATTTTTTTATTTACCATGCAGACATCTTAATGTTTGTCATTTTATTTTATTTTATTTTATTTTATTTTATTTTATTATTTTATTTTATTTTATTTTTCCCATGCAGACATCTTAATGTTTGTCTTATTTTGTTTTATTTTTTTATTTTATTTTATTTACCATGCAGACATCTTAATGTTTATTTTA
>CAIGQV010003909.1:9664199-9674413 GCA_903798115.1 Danio jaintianensis | reverse complement strand
TATATATATATATATATATATATATATATATATATTGTTTAGAAAATATATTTAAACATTTATTTATTTATTTATTTACTCATTTATTGTTCATTCTTTTCTTATCTTTTTTAATTCTTGGGAATGTTAATGACAATAATTTGCATGACCTTCCAATGACTCCCAAGATCTTTCCATTAGCTCTAACAGATGGCTGGTGTCCATCTCTCCAGCACCTCGACTGACATCAGCAGGCGCCTCCAAACCATTAGACATGTGATCCACACTATAAACATGAGGGAATGAAACGAGTGAGTACCAGTCTACAAAACCAGCAAACACATCACCAGGTCACTCTGTGTCATGAAAATTTCCTCATGCAGCTGTTGGAGGCCGACAGCACTGTAAGAGAATATCATATAGCACTCATATCAATCTGTGCCTTTTAAATAATTAATAAGAAACTTGTCCAGATAGCGGTCAGAGAGCCACGCTTGCATACAAGTCATTTGACCTGTGCATTTCACAGTTTTGCTTGCTGGAAAAATGCCTTTTATTTACAGTAAACATTTTCCTTGGCTGAGTATGCTTGCACTGTGAATATCATTTTGCATATGTCATGCTGGAGACACTGCATTAGAAACATCTTGCTTATTACCTTACCTTATCTTACATTATTAATTGAGCACTTGATCATTAAAGGTGGCATACAGTGCATTAATTTAATATGATTAATTATTCTTTGATATCTACAGTACATAGTATGTTTTTTAAAGAAACTGTTTTATATGTTTATTTAAAACAAAAAATTCCCCCTAAAATGAGAAGTTCAGCTTTGACCATATTTGGAATGGTTGTGAATATTAATGAGCTGTGCTCTGACATTCAGCAGCATGCACACACACACGCATGCACGCGCACGCACACACACACACACACACACACACACACACACGCACACACACACACACACACGCACTCCTGTAAAAAGTGATTATTTACGTTGCTTAAAAAGTAAGTAAACCCATTGCCTTAAAAGCAACAAATTGACTTTACTTAAGTGAGTAAACCCATTATAACTTGGAACTGTTAAGTTGTTCTGTGAACTTAATTTTAAAATCATGCACATACAGTAGTTCATTTAAATAAACTTTTTAAGGCAATAGGTTTACTTATTTTTAAGTAAAGTCAACTAATCGTTTTAATTGTAACAGGTTTACTCACTTATTTTAAGTAAAGTCAACAAATAATTTTTTACAGTGCACATTTGTAAAAAAATATTTTTAACACTTCAGTTCAAATTACTATTTACTAAATTTGTAGAGAGGTTTATTTTAGCTATAGCTGTCTATGTTGCTCCTAAGTTGTGTTGTGGATGTAATATAGGCTAAATTATAATTACCCGACAAAAGGGACAGAGAGAGATGTTTTTAAAGCTGTATTTTGAAACTTTAACATATAAGAAAACACAGGCAGGAATTACTATCAAACTATGCATAAACAGTAGTTTTTTAAAGTTTATTGGCATTCATTCTCTCAAAAAAATCACAGTAAGAGCTGAGTAATATGACACCATGCATAAAGACAAATTTTAGCGGTCTTTAGATTAGATTCAACTTTATTGTTATTACACATGTACAAGTACAAGGCAACGAAATGCAGTTTAGGTCTAACCAAGAGTGCAATAGAAGCAATTGCAGGATATAGGTATTAGTTATAAGTGCAATTATAGAAATCTATGGGTAATATTTACCCAATATTTAATATTTCTGGAGTTTGTTATTTACTATAAACAGGAATAACAAATAGATATGTAGATATGTATATCATACATTTACAAATGTACATGTGCAGTGGATATGTACTGTGCAGTTTACATGTGACTGTTAACTCATTATAAATTACTCATGTCAGATTTCACAACATACATGTTAAACTGACAAAAGATCAATTTAAACTGATTAAATGTGTAATCTATATATCCTGGATTTTATATTCTGACAAGGTGTAAACATTCTGTGGTCATGCTTGGCTACCTGCTTCACCAAACTGCTCCTTTTAGCCTCCCTCAAAATAGGAGTCCCACATACATAGTAAGTTTAATACAATCTTAGATAAACTTAAAAATATAGAAAAATATATACACTCACTGGCCACTTTATTAGGTACACCTGTGCAACTGCTCGTTAACGCAAATTTCTAATCAGCCAATCACATGTTAGCAAGTCAATGCATTTAGGCATGTAGACATGGTCAAGATGATCTGCTGCAGTATAAAGTGACTTTGAATGTGGCATGGTTGTTGGTGCCAGACGGGCTGGTCTCAGTATTTCAGAAACTGCTGGTCTACTGGGATTTTTATGCACAACCATCTCTAGGGTTTACAGAGAATAGTCCGAAAAAGAGAAAATATCCAGTGAGCGGCAATTCTGTGGACACAAATGCCTTGTTGATGCCAGAGGTCAGGGGAGAGTGGCTGGTTCGAGCTGATAGAAAGGCAACAGTAACTCAAATAACTACTCATTACAACCGAGGTATGCAGAAGAGCATCTCTGAATGCACAACACATTGAGGATGAGGCGGATGGGCTACAGTAACTGAAGACCACACCGGGTGCCACTCCTGTCAGCTAAGAGCAGGAAACTGAGGCTACAATTCGCACAGGCTCACCAAAATTGGACAATAGAAGATTGGAAAAACGTTGCCTGGTCTGATGAGTCTCGATTTCTGCTGCGACATTCGGATGGTAGGGTCAGAGTTTGGCATCAACAACATGAAAGCATGGATTTATCCTGCCTTGTATCAACGGTTCAGGCTGGTGGTGGTGGTGTAATGGCATGGGGGATATTTTCTTGGCACACTTTGGGCCCATTAGTACCAATTGAGCATCGTGCCTACCTGAGTATTGTTGCTGACCATGTCCATCCTTTTATGACCACAGTGTACCCATCTTCTGATGGCTACTTCCAGCAGGATAATGCGCCATGTCATAAAGCGCAAATCATCTCAGACTGGTTTCTTGAACATGACAATGAGTTCACTGTACTCAAATGACCTCCACAGTCACCAGATCTCAATCCAATAGAGCACCTTTGGGATATGGTGGAACGAGAGATTCGCATCATGGATGTGCAGCCGACAAATCTGCAGCAACTGCGTGATGCTATCATGTCAATATGGAGCAAAATCTCTGAGGAATATTTCCAGTACCTTGTTGAATCTATGCCACGAAGGATTAAGGCAGTTCTAAAGGTCCAACCCGGTACTAGTACTAGTTAGGTGAACCTAATAAAGTGGCCGGTGAATGTATATATAATTGTTGTAAATTGGGGTGTGCATATAAATGATCCCTTGTGAAGTCAAATTTATGCAAACTGACATCCCTAAACCTGATGGTTCCATAAAGCGCCACAGATTTAGATTTATCATTGTGTAACATATTGCATGCATTTTTCTAAACAATAGCAAGTAATTGGGTTCTATTCTCAGCCGATGATTGCAAAACAAACAGACAGAGTCTATGGTGAGCTTCGGCAGAAAAAACAATTTTCTCTTATTTGCAGCACTATGCTATCTGGAGTGGTGCTGAAAGGCAATTTGCATACAGTAAGAAAAGTGTAGGTTAATTTAAAGTGGACACCCTGCGGTTTGTGTGAGAAAGGGAATGAGTGGTAATTGTGTTTATTTACACTGACACAAGTGTTTTCCAGTGGAGCGTTTCTGTAGTTCTGGAGAAAAGTTTTCACACAGAGCTCAGTTGAAGTTAAACTGTCCCTTTTATTTTCCGGTTTACACTTTTCTAAATGACTTCAACAGATAACATTATAGCAAAGGCAGATCACCAAGTGATTCTGAAACAATGTATTATCTTTCAGGTGCTATGAAATCAAATTAGGTGTTTTGTAGCTTGTGGTTTGTGTCTGTTAGCATTGATTCTTTGTTGTGATGTTTGAGAATGTTTAGCAGCTAAATGCATTTTGCTATTTTATTGACAACTTGCACTGTGGATTTTTGTATAATGAGAGATTCCCTACTTGGATATAAACGTGTATTCAAGTTTTCAGTTTAAGACTAAAGCCTGTGAAAACAAACAAACAAATATTCTGCTTACATCCCAGCATAAATTCAATATAGAGTTTGTGATTGTAGTTCCTGAATAGAGTCATTTTCCAGCAGTTTGAATAGAAAAGCATAGATGTAACTTGGAATTATTAGAATTACTAATAGGAATTTAACTTTTATGATTGAATGTTTTAGACGTTTATTGTTTTACAGGTTTTTTGTAATGTGAGCAGGATTTATGTAAGTTTTGCTAATGTTAATGTATTTGATAAATTGATACTTCAAATATAAACCATGCTTGTGAATGTGTGCTTACAAGGAAAAGTGTAATTCTGATGAAATGTAAAAGAAATAAATGTCTCAAAACGGTTGACTAAAAATGTACAAATGTAGATTTGACACGATTAAGACTGAATTAAAATATAAATGATAAAACATTTATTGGTGTTAAACTAGTAAAAAATAATAATAATAATCCCATACACAAGCATTTTAAGGACGAAAACCTAACAAGTGTCTTGAAATACAACATCTGTACAATGCCTTGATTTAAAGGGACAGTTCACCCAAAAATGAACATTTCCTCACTATTTACTCACAGTCAGGTGGTTCCAAATTTGTTGTATAAACATATTTTTTTTCTGTTGAACAAAAGCAAGATATTCTGAACAAAGTAAAAAAAAAAATCAACATCCAGAGTAGGAATAAAAAAATACTACTACAATATTGACTATGAAAGTCAATGGCTGTTTTTTTTCCCCCAACATTCTTCAGTAAATCCACCTTTGTGTTCAACAGAAGATATAAACTCACACAGGTTTGTAACAAGTGCAGGATGAGTAAATAATGACAGAATTTTCATTTTTGGGTGAACTATCCCTTTAATTGACCCCCAGTTCATAGAATTATTTTTAAAAGCAGTCACGTAGTATAAATAGTCATGCATGTGGATTTTCCCTTTCTTCTCCCCAAACTCCATTATGCCATTTCTTTTGAACTCTCCTCTGCATGTGGACAAGGTGATGCAAGGTCACCATCCACCTCCTCTGTAAGTCTCCTCACGCCTTTGTAAAGTGTGCGACTACGCAAGCAGAACAGCGATTAGCTTTTAGGAGACCTCATGTCACGACTATCTCTTAACACACAGCGCCGTCCAACTGAGCCACGTGGTCATGAGCCAGATCTCTGTTTTACATAAAACCTCAAGAGAAATGCACTGTATTGATAACAATCCTTTATCACTCAGACTTTTGTGGTACAATGACCAGCATGAATAATTACACCCAGTTTTAAAATTAATATGTTTATCAATTTCTAAGTGAACAATATAGCATTATATTAATTAAAATAAGAGTGTAATCACTTTACATCTTTAGGATGGAGTAAATAAATAAATCTTACCAAAAAAAAGTAAAACTATTTTCATATTACCTTTTTATTAATTACATTTTATTTTTTCTCCTAACATATTCATTCTGGTGTCCTGTGGTTTTGGTTAGAGTAGATTTGGCTTTGATACCGACTAATCTAATGTGAACCCAATAAGCCAGATTTGCACAAATATCACATAGTAGAGCATATCAGAGAAAGTATAGATAAAACAAAATTAAGAATAAATTTAAAAGCAAGATGAGTGTGTTTTATTATTATTTAGAAATGTGTTACGGTGTACTTGTATATGCCTGGGCACTGTTTATAAAGTGGTTGCATTCATCTGTTCAGTGTTAATTGCTTATACAGTAATGGTGTGTGTGTGTGTGTGTGTGTGTGTGTGTGTGCATGCGTGTGTGTGTGTGTGTGTGTGTGTGTGTGTGTCCTGTCAATGGCAGACAGCAGGAGAATGAGACATACCAGCGGGATGTGGAGCAGTTGGCAGTGATTTTCATTGGCTGGCTGTGTTAGATTATGGCACTGACCTCTTGATGGGCACCTGTAGGGTGAGGTTATTGACTCCTGATGTGCCTCTCTGTTTGGGCAGGGCAGTGGATGAGCGCCAGATGAGATTTAAGCCTGTTTAAATCTTTTCTGAATGATTCTATGATTAAGTAAATACTACAGAAAAAAAACATAAACAAATGGATATTCTACAGTAATGTAGTTCAGGTAAGAATAAAAAGAATTGATGCAAATTGCTCACGGTTCAGTTCGTATGGCGGTTTTAGGGTCAAGTTTTCGGTATTGTTTGGTATATGATATGTTCAGTAAAAAAAACAGGACACTAAAATAAAAATACAGAAAAAACTATACAAGCAAAAGCACACAATAATTGAATACAATCAAAGTCCCTTTAAGGCAAGTCATTTTACTCGGCGGCCATCTTTGAAATGCCTTTCGGGCAGTATGCTCGGCCATTCTGTCTGAATGGGGAAACATCAAATTCTCCAAAACTGTTTGCCAAGCTTATAATTATATTACATATTTGGAATCACCAGTAAAATTAAACAACAACTGTCTCATAAGTTTAGTTTCTAAACGTCCGAATCAAACAAAATCTGCATTTTTTTCAGGTTGCCCGAGCACATGCGCACTCGAAAGGAACGAGATCACGACACCAACCTTATTTATGGTTGTTCTACACATTATCATCCTCCGGATAATGCTTTGTCAGATCGTGCCGCTCTTCTGAAGTAATTCACAACTTGGTCTTGATGGTGAATCTCCAGAAATGACAGCGACTCTTTGTTTACAAGTTTGTGGGCGTTTGAATAGTTGCTGCTGTGATGTGATGTGCGTTTAACAGGACGGACTGTACCTCACGTTCTTTTCATACAGATTACAAAACCAAAAAACTTTTGTTTTCAAGTGTAGTCGGTTCATTTAAAAGTACAGATTTCAAGCTTTATGTGGATATATTTCCTATGTCTGTGAAGCAAGTATTCGCTGATATTCCAGTGTGTTTGTTGACCTCCAAACTGTCGTAAAAGCACACGTCTGGTCCAAGCTTCTCCCCCGGAGAAACGTCAGTCTACAGCGATCGATGATTGGCTCCTGTACTAGTAGGCGGGGCTTCATTCGCCATATTGACCGTTACACTTTTCCCCATTCAAAACTATACGAGTGACATGTCTTGTGTATTCTATAGTCTTTGATACAATATAGCAAAGATACTACTAAAATAAACAGCTTTTCAGGTTATACCAGGTTTCTAACAGTAGTTTTGAGATAAAAATCAGAATAATCATATATAACACTGCATACTCTATATAATCTTCACTGTATAAATTAAATAACAAGGATAACGGCGTGAATGACATGTGGCACACGTCACTTTCACGCGGAAGCGTCCCTAACTTTAGCACTCAGAGTTTGGATATTGTATATGGACATACATTCAAAACTTGCACAGAGACCGTTCAAAGAGTAATTAAAGGAATAGGACAAATGTCAAATGCAGTATTTTAAACTTAAATGCAAAACACTTTTTACATACTCAATCGTGGTTCAATATTACATTAAGTATGGTGGAATTGTGGAATCCCTCCTATCCATCCATATACCATTCTATTGTTCTTTCAATTGTTTGCTGTTGTTTGTTTTATCGTTTATTCTATGTTACTTTTTTCTGTTTTTCATTTTATCTATCATTTTATATTGTTCTGTTCTAGAGATTTTTCTGTAGATTTTTTTCTGTATAGGTTTTTTTTTAATCCGTCCATCCGTCCGTCCGTCCGTCCAGAGTTTTTTAAGATCTATTGATCACTAAGTGCTATTTATTAACTCAGTAGGCGATACATCTCAGCATTCATTCTAATACATTCTAGGCAATTATCCTATTAATGCATTAGACAGGAAATGCAATATGTGTTATTCATCTTTATCTTCATTGTTTCAACACTTAATATGCTGGTTGATGTTGATGTCAATGACATTCATTGTCTGAGACCTTCTCTATTCATATCTGTGTTACCCGAAGTGCATAAACACTAGTTTTAGCAGTTTACATGTGATTGTTATCCGAAGCACATTCTGTTTTTTCCAGGCATCTGTTTTATTAATTAAATTATTATTTATTATTATAGACACATGTCGCTTTTGGTAATTTCTCTGTGATTCAAATTAGTATGTCAAGCTGTCTTTTTTCCAGTAGAGATAGATAAATATATATTTTTTATGATTTCTTCTTAATTTTTGGCTAAATAATTCCAAAAACACCTTGTATCCAAGTAAAGGTAGTGCATACTGTAGCTTTAATCTTGGCTTTAAAGAGATAAATCACCCAAAAATGAAAATTCCCTCTGTTTACTCAACCTCAAGTGTTTCCAACCCTTCATGAGTTTCTTTCTTTTGTTGAACACAAAAGAAGATATTTTGAAGAATGCTGAAAATCTGTAACCATTGACTTCCATGGTCGTAAAAAAACAAATACTATTGCAGGTTTCCAGCTTTCTTCACAATATCTTCTTTTATGTTCTACAGAATAAAGATTTGAATACTAAATTTGATACTAAAGGTTTGAAACAAGTAAAGGGTGAGTAGTAAATGACAGAATTCTCATTTTTGTGTGAACTATCCCTTTAATTGTCATTTTAATTAGCATGTTAAATCTGTTTGTATGCATTCATACTGTACATTAGCATTCACAGCTATTTTGGCACAATAAAACCTTCACACTAATTCCGCCAGGCCGTATGGAGATTTCAAGTGTTGACTCTCACAGCGGGGGGAGTTCACTACTAGATTTATGCCCTTCACAGGTAGACTAGCTTCAGTTAACTATTTGTGGTCTAACATTGCGGAACCCGGTGCAGTGACCTTGTCGTACGGTGCTATTATCTGAGCAATAGATCTGAGTGTGTAATATTAACCTATGGCAGCAGCCTGTGGAAGAGGCAGACAGAGACAAACGTCCTCACCCAAAGGAAAAGAATTGCTCGAGTCTCAGATGAGGAGAAACAGTGGCAAAAAAAAAGAGGAAAAAAAAAAACGGAGAGAGAGGGAGGATGGATGGCCGCGACTGGGGACAGATGTGCCGAGTGATGATTTATCTGACTGTCTCAGCCTGGTCCCACGATGCCTCAATGTAGCAGGAGCCACGCTTGCATGGGATAAACACATTAAGCGGCCAGTTAATTAAAGGGGCCGCACAGGCGACCCAGGACCTTGAGGGTTTGATTCTGCTGCTTACGGACTAGATACTGTATGCAATCAGGATGTGTGAAGGATGGTGTGGTGAAACTCTCTCTCTCTCTCTATGTGTGTGTGTGTGTGATTCTGTACACTGGTAATGTAGGTCAGAGCATTTCGGCTGAATGAGGAGGAGATTTGCTCAATAACCAACAATAACCAGTAAATGCTAATAATTTAAATTATATATGCTTTTCTTAATTTTATTCACTATTCTTTAAGAAATAAATCCATTCTTGCAGAATAAAGGTATCATAAATGCATTAAAAAAAACGAGACAACCCAATGGTTAGCTAACACTGAGCCCGAATGAAATGAGGCGCTGCTAAAGAGAGCACAGATTTAAAGAGCAGCCATTTTTGACGCACATTTGCTGACTGATGTTTGTATACAGTGAAGTTACTTGGCTTAGATTACAGCAAATTGCCTGATTAGCATTTAGTCGTCTTTCATTGAGCATCGGGATCTTCGTTTGATTGCGGGCTACAATAACAGTTGTCGCTCGGCCTGCTGTTTTTCTGACTCCGCAGCCTGACCTTGTTTGTTCAGTCCTGGCCCACGAGTTCCTCCATGGCACCAGGCTTTGGTTTTCGGGGTCAGTCCAGTTGCTGTCCTGGAGGGTCAAAGGGCAGAATGATGTGACCTTATTATGGTTTCCAGTGACTTTTTTTTTTAGGGCTGTGTTTTCACATGGCTGTGGATGATCCGTGTGGTTCTCCACTGACCCACAGGGCAGGATTTGTGTAGACGGGTGTTATTTGTGCCGCTTTTCCCTTGAACTGTCTGTGGGGTCAGTGATCGTAAGTTCACACTTCAATGTGTCGACATTTTTATCAAGCTTTGAAGTAGCCGGTATGGTCATTCGTTCATGTCATTTGTATTGGCCAAGCTAAAATGCTGTAGGCGGAAGCTTGTGAGTGTGTATTTATATGCATTAAGTAAGATATGTTATCACTGCGCATAGGAATTAAAAAACTGAAATTGTGATTTTGTTTTTACTTATTTACATGTAATTAAAATAATTTGTTTCAAAAGATTTATAAAAAATT
>CAIGQV010003909.1:9643421-9663799 GCA_903798115.1 Danio jaintianensis | reverse complement strand
CACTTTATTAGGTACACCTGTGCAACTGCTCTTTAACGCAAATTTCTAATCAGCCAAAAACATGACAGCAATTCAATGCAATTAGGCATATAGACATGGTCAAGATGATCTGCTGCAGTTAAAAACCAGCATCAGAATGGGGAAAAAAGGTGATTTAAGTGGCTTTGAACGTGGCATAGTTATTGGTGCCAGATGGGCTGGTCTGAGTATTTCAGAAACTGCTGATCTACTGGGAGTCTCGATTTCTACTACGACATTCGGATGGTATAGGGTCAGTATTTAGTGTCAACAACATGAAAGCATGGATCCATCCTGCCTTGTATCAACGGTTCAGGCTGGTGGTGGTGGTTTAATGGTGTGGGGGATATTTTCTTGGCACACTTTGAGCTCATTATTACCAATTCAGCATCGTGTCAATGCCACAGCCTACCTGAGTATTGTTGCTGACCATGTCCATCTTTTTATTAACACAGTGTACCCATCTTCTGATGGCTACTTCCAGCAGGATAATGTGCCATGTCATAAAGCGCGAATCATCTCAGACTGGTTTCTTGAACATGACAATGAGTTCAACTGTATTGAGTTCAATTTTTTTATTATTTTTTTATTATTATTTAGTGATTTTTTTTTTCTTCTTTTAGTAAATTGTTTGTGGTTTTATTTTGCATTGAAATTATTATTATTTCAATTGTTGTTATTAATTTAATTGTATTTTATTTTTAAATAAAATAATATTATTTTAGTTTTTATTATTATTGTTATTATTTTTTTAGATTTAGTTTGAATTAAAAATGAGATACATTTAATACAGTATAAAAACCTGGTTAAAAGCTGACAGTAATTTTCTACTATTGTACTTATGTATTTCTTATAGTGCAGTAGAAAAACCTAGGCTCTCAAACCTAGTAATTTTTTTTTACTATGGTGCAATGCCAGATTACATTTGTACGTTTGTGCATTTGTGCAGTAAACGGCATTGCCACAGACTGGCGTTAGACGTTCTCCAGATGGTGTGTTTGCTCTGCTTTAATCTGCTCTGGCCATCCGTTCACTAAAGACCTGGAATACAATACATCCAGAGCTTTGAGCAAATCTCTAGTAATTTCAGCTGAATCTGGATTCATAAAGTGTGGGCTTTGCTGTATGTCACTCATCGACATTTTTAGTACCAAGTGCTCTACGAAGTGCACCAAAGGGTTACATTCGAGGGCCCCTAGTGATCTGAGAAGAGATGCAATCATACAAAAAAGGCACAACAGATCTGGGCATGAAATCTGTAAGAGCCGTGAATGATTTGACCTGCTTTAAGATGGGAAAGTGTTTGTTAGACTCTGCCGTTTGTTCATGCTCATGTGCAGATACAGACATCTAAATCTGTTTACTTGGCTGTGTTATCCTGTAAATGCTCAGAGGTGGTATGAATGCATGTGTGAAGCAGGGTTATTATGGTTATTTAAAGTTATTTAGTTTCAATTGCCATGGAAAAACTATAGCTATAAAATAACTAAAACTCAAAAAATCTAAAACAAACTAATATGATGGAAAAGTAAGCTACTTTAAGTGACATTAAAGATCACAGTTTCCACAGAAATATTGAAGGTGCCATAGAGTGCATTGATTCATTGTGGTAAATAGTTCTCTGATATCTACATAGTAGGTATGTGGCTTAGGTAAGTTCTAAAATTATCCAGAAACAGTTTTATATGCTTATTTATAACTACAGCAATTACCCCTGGATTGAAAAACTAAATTTTGACCATATTTGGAACAGTCGTGCATATTAATGAGCTTTGCTCAGATGAATTCTTGCCAGTGAATGCTCTGTCACACACACACTCACAAAATGTTATATATTCTCAAATACAAACGTTTGTTGCCACATACAGTATGTGGCACATTTCACAACATACATGATAAACTAACAAAAGATACATTTCAACTGAACTTATACCTCTTTGGGGTGGCTCTAAACAAATGTTTAATCTGTATATCCTGCATTTTGCATTCTGATGAGCTGTACTGTAAACAGATGATTTTTCATGGTTGCATGGTTGCCTTTTTTCACAGAAGCTTATTTACTATTCCTGCCACTCTCATTTTCAAAATAACAGTCCCCCTTAGTATGTTGAATAAGCTTAAATCAATTAAGAAATAATAATAATAATAATAATAATAATAATTATTATTATTATTATTATTAACTCTTTTTTTTCCAGCTATGTCTAGGTATGTTCAGATTTCATTTTAAACAGCACAACTGCTCTCAACATTGTGAATAATATAAAATGTTACATGAGTATGAAATCAGCATATTACAATGATTCCTGATTGATTATGTGACGCTGCAGACTGGAGTAATGACAGAAATATTATATACATACATGAAAAGATATATTTTGTTTATGTATGTTGTTTATACAGTTATACAGTGTATATATAGTGAAGCCCAGAATTATTCATACCCTGGGGTATAAATAATTTCAGACTTGACTGTATGTATATACTATATAGTTCTACATTTGAACGTGCCTTTAAATGTCCCCCAGTGAAGGTTTTGTCATATTTAACTCTCTTCTGAATGTACAATCTTGTCCTCAAAGTATCAAGTATCACCTAACATAAACATCAGACTTAGAGATGAGTGCAGTTTCCCTCCTTAAACTAAGTATATCCTTTATTATCTTTCATAAGACCTAAAAAAGTCAAATCTGCATAATAACATTGCAACAAGTTGTTAACATTGATGAGCTCTTAATAGATAAACTGTAAGATCCCTCTTAAAATGTGTCATTAGAGTCCGCTCTGGAATGCGAGCATATTTTGCTTCCGTATTTTGAAAGGAGATTATTTTTGAAGAAATATTGCTCATTACTTTTATTTAGCTTTATTTATTTATTTTAGATTTTTTTTTTTTTTTTGGTTTGCTATTCGTCCTTACTCATAAAAAGACTCACCTGACCAGCATTAAAAGACTCACCCATGCTAGCATGCTCAATTCTTCATATGTATATTTTGGTTACATTTTTTACTCTTCCACCCTTCAGCTGTCCATTTAGAGTTCTAAATCATCAGCACTTTATGCTCAAGGAAAGCTTGTACACAGCCTGCTTCTCATGTACCACACGTGTCCTTTTCTTCAGCTAGCCATGTATTTTTCATTCACTCATTCCATCATGCATTCGTGGAGTCAGATCGCCTCCCAGTGGCCAGAAATGCAACTGTTTTCCACCTCGTTCTGAATCAGAGGATCAGAGGGTGACAAAACCATCCATATTGAGCCTGAAGACGTCAAACGGAGCAGAGAGCGAAATGCTGGAGCTTGCTTTTGGCCGGAGCTTCTCTTGACTGTCAGGCGTCTCTTTCAGCGTGTGGGGATAGTTAGATTTTTTGGAGGGTTGAATAGTTGCATTGTGTGCCAGTCAGAACTGGGTAAACGTTAAGCTGCGTTTGAGAGTCTGCCAGGCAGCTGTCAGCTTTAGCGCAAACTCTCTCTCTCTCTCTCTCTCTCTCTCTCTCGCTCTCTCTCTCTCTCATACCCCCAGTAAACAACTGGAACAAATCCTGTTTTATTAAAGGTTTGCGTTGTGCCTGTGCTGTGGTTGAGCAGTGTTGAATTGCTGTGTTTTTTTACTATTAGTGCTTTTAGTGCTACTTAAATCGAGAGTTCACCCCTAAATTTTTATTTGCTGGTAATTTACTCTCCCTTAGGATATCTGGAGATGTAGTTTTTTTTTTTTTTTTTTCCAGTAGGAATATTTTAGCTGAATCTGTGGTCCTTTGTGATTCCAAAAGTGCAAGTTAAAGGGTACTGGCATTTTGAGAGTAAAAAACCCAAAATAAAAGACATATACAGGCTAGTTTTGTCATGATACTCAAAAGTCTAAATATCTTGTTAGTGTTACTGAAAAAGAAGATTGAATAATAGATGAATGAATGTATAACTTCATTAATAAAAAAAACTGCGCAATTCCCAACCTGTGACTGCCCTGCATTGTATAAAAAATTTTGAGCATCGATACAGCCTGTCTTTGCAATGTTGGTAAGTTACCTAAAAAAAAATATAAAGCAGTTATTATTTTAGACTGTAAGTGCTTTTAGTGTTACTTAAAGTGAGAGTTGATAATTTGCTGGTAGTTTACTCTCCCTTAGGATATCTGGAGATGTATATATATTTTCTTGTCCAGTTGGACATTGAGAAATATTTTAGCTGAATCCGTGGTCCTTCATGATTAAAAAAAAAAAAGAGAGACTTATACAGGCTAGTTTTGTCATAATAATCAAAGTCTAAATATGTTGATAGCGATATTGAAAAAAAAGATTGAATAATAGATGAATGAACGTATAACTTCATTAATAAAACACCATCAACTTTTTAAATTCCTAGCAAATTACTGCCCTGCATTGTATAAACAATAAGTAAATAAATACATAAATTCTGATCATTGATACAGCCTATCTTTGCAGTATTGGTAAGTTAGCTAAAAAATATGTATAAAGCAGTTATTATTGTGTTCCAGTATTGAAAATTCACAAAACAAATCACTTGCTTCTTTTAAAGCTGATTTGAGGGCATGGTCTTGGAAATATAAGTTATATGACCAAAATCTTATTACACAATGTGTGTCATTTTATTTCATGATAAAGACACACAACGATTTAGTTTTTTTTTGTTTTATTTTAGCATTGTTATGAAAAAATGTTGTGCCCATTCAAGCACAATACGACACTGAATAAAAATGGAAACTCGTTTTGTTTCCACATGCTTCAGGTTGCGGATCACTTCAGTTCATTTCAGAGGCTGTCACACTTAATTATGCATAATATCATGTGCTTTATTTGTCTAATTATTTCTTGTTTCTTTACCATACCTCTATAACATGCCAGTACCTTTTAAGCCATCCTGTGATGCACAGATATATGCACATATGCGCTTACTGAGAACGTGGATTAAATGTTTTAAAGTTGAAGAATTGAGTTTCTTATTATTTGACTTTTAAACACTTTAAATGTATCTTCAGGTATTGTGGGTGTTAGTTTAGATTTGCCTGTGTTTGTTTATTTAACTCTTAAAGGGCCAGTATCCATTGACCTGAATTTATGAATCACCAAGGACTAAAAATAAAAGAGCCACCTACATCCTGGAAACCCTGAGGTGAGGAATATAAAAGCAAATTTTAATCCCTTTAACATTTGTTAGTCAAAATACAATAATTTAGTTGCAAACTGACCTTTAAAATCAAACACTCTTTTGTGTTTAAGATTGAGTTTAAGAAGTTTTTGTGCGTGTGTAAATATGATTGTGAACTATGCCGATACAGTAGTTGAAGGTTAGCCATTTGTTCATCAGAGCTTGTAAGTTGCTGAATAGAAATTGATTCGTAAATGTTAATGCATTCATGATCTTGATGTCATGACCATAATGAAGTATTCATCATTTGCTTTTGTTTGGTGGCTCTGTTCCATTAACTCATCCTTTATTAGTGATCTTCTGTGTAAAAGGTATCTATACCTCACTACTGACGCATTTGGAACGCTCTACAAAGGCAGCATGATCAGTAGAGTTGGTATGTTATAGGGTAGTTCACCTAAAAATAACAAATTCCTGGTAATTTGCTCACCCTCAGGCCATCCAGGATGTAGGAGATTTTTTTCTTTTTTTATTCAGCAGAACATTAAAGTAGAGATTTATGTGAAACTGTGAACAGGTGGCATGGTGGCTCAGTGGTTAGCACTGTCGCCTCACAGTAAGAAGGTCGCTGGTTCGAGTCCCGGCTGGGCCAGTTGGAATTTCTGTGTGGAGTTTGCATGTTCTCCCCGTGTTGGCGTGGGTTTCCTCCGGGTATTCTGGTTTCCCCCACGGTCCAAAGACATGCGCCATAGGTGAATTGAATAAGCTAAATTGGCCGTAGTATACAGTGAATGAGTATGTATGGGTGTTTCCCAGTACTAGGTTGCGGCTGGAAGGGCATCTGCTGTGTAAAACATATGCTGTATAAGTTGGCTGTTTATTCCACTGTGGCGACCTCTAAAATAGAGACTAAGCCGAAGGAAACTGAATGAATGAATGAATGAATGAATAAATGAATAAATAAACATATAGGAAACACAAAATTAATATATGTGACTCCTGATATTGAGGTTTTTAAAGTAGGGATGCATTTCGACAATATTTTTCAATAATTTTTGACAACCGATAATCGATAACCCATTAGATTTGGGGTGCGATAGCCGATATATCAGCTGCATGATCGCAAAAACTTCTGCATGATTGCAAAAACAAAGGGCAAACATATACAGTGAACAACTGATTTTATTTAAAGCTTCAACTTATTTTAAAACCTTAACTTTGAACTGGTCTCTGAAGCTTGTTAATCAACTATTCATTTCTATATGGCTAACATTCTTTTATGTAAATGAAATGTAGGGCATAGATTTCATTTATATATGACCTAAAAAAATTTCATATGACCTAAAAAAATAAAACGCATAAATAAAACAATGAAGTCACTGAACATTAACCAATTTCTAAATATCAGTAAAATAATTTACAAAATGGCAGGCAGCAAGAATGTGAAGTGGTTCAAGCAGCAGAAATAATTTATCGGCTTAAATATATCAGCCTTGTTAACGGTCCAATAAAGATACAAATAAAATACAATGATAAAAATATAAATAAAATGTATTTTTATTATAATTATTATTATTTACAATATGATTTTAATCTACTTTAGTCCACAGACTCAGTTCTAAGTGTTCACAATTTTGTGTATGTAGTTTGTTTTACCATGAAATTGGGTTTTAGCTTTATTATGTTAATATGCTAAAGATATTGTACCACTGTGTCTACTATACTATTGTAATTGTTTTAATAGTTTGCAAACTCACACTTGCACTTATATCATTCATTTTGTACATTAGCATTCACTTTTAGACTTTTAGAATGCAGAATATAATTCAAATAATATTATAATAAGTCAAATTCAAGTAATAGAAGAAAAGTATATCCTATTTAACATAATTAGTACATTTCACTCAAGAAAAAGCACTGTTACACACTGGACACATTTTAAAAATATTTCTGGTTGCCTTAAACTTAAGTTGAATCATATTAACATTATGAGTCATCTTAACTTACATTATGTTAAACTGAGTTAAAATGGCTTGTAAACTCAAAAGAATTAAGTTAGAAACATTATTAACATACTTTAAGTTATAATTAACATATAAAGTTGTCATGACTTAAATTTCACGTTTTCAAGTTTTTACAGTGTAGAGTTTTATTCCATGAAAAGAGCAAGAAAGAGCCGTAGGTGACGACATGGAAACAGTGTGAATCCAAATGCTGGAGGTTTAATAAACAAAGAGCAATATAATGTACATGCAGAGTCATAGTCGTAAACAGGCAAATATCGGTACAAACAGTAGGCAGTCCAAAACAGGCAAACAAAGCCAAAGAAGTCCAAAATCCAAAGAAGCAGTGGTCAATAGGCTGGCAAAAGATCATAACAAGGAAAACACAATAGTAAGGAAACGCTCAGTAAGGCAGTGGAACTGGCTAAAGGTTGTTTTCAATCACGTAGTTCTGGTGACGCGGGAAATTAGATGAAGGGCAGGAAGTAAAAAACTGAATGGGAGACATAGAGGAAAGTCCGTATTTTTGCGATTGCTACCATATTTCAAAAGAGATATAAATAGAAAATAACCACATATGTTGGGCATGATCCTTACATAATGAAGAGGGCCGAGTTTTCTACTGAACTTAAATATATTTGCCTGTCATCGAGGCGGTAGATACTGTATAAGCTATTACGTTACATGAAAACTATACTATTTGGAAGCATACTATAGATAATTACTTGAATTAAACTGTCATAGTAATTATATTGTTGCTGTGGTACGACACAACTCTAGTAATAAACAAATTATTCAATAGGCTTCAGTTTTCAACGCTATAATTATACACCATCACAATGCACCACAGTTTACACTAACATTACAGTATTTATTACAGTTTATCAGTTTACTATGCTACAGTATTTGGTAGCATTCATTAACAAAGAGTTGTACACATTATACACTTTACTATGTGGTTCAAAAACATGTTTATCATAAATTACTATAGTTTTATAGCGGATATCTACCAGACATCACAAAATAACAGATGAACGCATACAAAAGCGTGGACGCATAGTCTACATTATTAATTATTTATTTTTGTAAGGGGGAAAAGTGCTCCACAATAATAGTTTTGTCGCAAATGTTGTATTTCTTTTTTGTTCGGTCGATGAACTTACCATCAACAAACATTCACCGCTGCTGCGCATATAGACGTTAACGTTACGGTTGTTTATTCCACCAAAATGCCAGTAAAGACTTGGATTATTGCAAAACAAGACTGAGATTTCATTACAGTGGTTACATGGCAGGGTACGTTCTTTATATTCTTCTGGATCTATACTTTGCAAAGAGACGGTCTACACAGTGTGTTTATATATGGTGGTAACAGGAAGTACCACAGAGGAAACGCACAGTCAATATTCTGGAGAGAACATATCTCATGATGTAAGAGTATAGTGATTTAATTTTGATCGCTACTGTAGATCAAATTTATATTCAATCCATTTATATCCAAACATTTATAATCCCAGAGTATATCTGTCATTTAAATGTACGTAACACAGAAACGATGATAACGTTTGGTTCTTCTCAACCGATTTTCTTCAGAATTGTGTCAGACTCCATCTTTTATATTCAACCTCCTTGACACACATTATCACATCCAAACGATGTGGTTCATGCCTTCACATTCGTTTAGCGATTAAAATGCGGGTCTTGTAATCTGAGGGCTGTCAGTTGAGCTCGAACGCTAAACATGTTATCCGGTGGTTCATGAACTCCAGCAGTACTGTTATCATCGCTGCGCCTGAAGCAAATCACTTCTCGGGTCGCTCCAGGGTGACTAAACCTGCCGGAAATGTTGGAGAAGTGAGTGTGTGCTAAAACACTTAACTGCATTGGACATAACAAGATCCTATTTGACTGTAATTCAGCATTTCAGAGAAGAGCGCGTGCAAAGAACTAAATCATGCACTCCCTGTCAAAAGCTCACACTAGCCCAAAGGTGTGCTCACAGCGCAGCTCAAATGTTCACCGCGAAGAAAACATCTGCAGAAGGGAGGGGGGAAGACAGCATTTCTGAATTAATCTTAATTACAGAATTAATTAGCTATGTTTGCCTGCTGCTGGTAGACAGTTGAGATAATTGCAAGTGTCTGGCAATTATAAATGTTGAGATGGGAAAGGTTAGCGTCTCGTGTCCTGGTTCGACCCGAGCGGCTGATCAAAGGCGAGTGTGTTGGGAACATTTGGCTCTCGCTGGCTTCTCATCAGTCAACGGCCAGACATCAGTCGCATCGGTTCCAGATAGGAAGGGTGCTACTGCAACCGCTGGGATGCTGTGAAATGATATTCCTTTGCTTGTGCTGTGTATGTCCATAGCAAGTGCATTATTTGCAGCTTTTAAAGGGCTAGTTCTCCTAAAATCAAAAATACTCACCATCATGTTGTTCAAATCCCCCGAGTCAGTCCTTTGTTCATCTTCGGAACACAAATTAAGATATTTTTAAATGTGTGTATGTATATGTGTGTCTTTCTTGTATTCCTTAGATTGTGGGGACCAAATGTCTCCATAAGTATAACGACACCATTAAGTCTTTACCTTGTGTTTTTTGTTCCCCCTGAGGAAAATGGCTCATGAATCACCCAGAATTTATTCATTCATTCATTCATTTTCCTTCGGGTTAGTCCCTGATTCATCAGGGGTCGCCACAGCGGAATAAACCGCCAACTTATCCAGCATATGTTTTACGCAGCGAATGCCCTTCCAGCCGCAACCCAGTACTGGGAAACACCCATACACTCTCACATTCACACACACACACTCATACACTACGGCCAATTTAGTTTATTCAATTCACCTATAGCGCATGTCTTTGGACTGTGGGGGAAACCGGAGCACCCGGAGGAAACCCACATGAACACGGGGAGAACATGCAAACTCCATACAGAAATGCCAACTGCCCCAGCCAGGGCTCGAACCAGCAACCTTCTTGCTGTGAGGCGACAGTGCTAACCACGGTGCCACCGTAGATTCAAATTTAAAGAATTCACTTAATTCTCTGAGCACTGACAGTTCATTTGTATAATTAGCACTTTTTGCATGTATTGCCTCTTCTTGTTGAATCGCTGAATGCCTCCTCAATTGTAAGTCGCTTTGGACAAAAGTATGGGATGAAAATAGTCTCAATATTATTTATGAGAACACACTCTGTCATCCACGCACTCCATTAATGTTGTATATGCATTTTTACATCCACAAACGAATGGCTTTGAAACTGAGTCTGTGAATTTGAGATCTGCGCAAACATAAACGTTTGTGAAAACAAATATTTCTGCTAAATGACTAAATGTAAACATAAAAGAGTAATTAAATTTTTATTGTCTATGTGTTTAGATTTATAGGCATTTTAAGTAGTGTGGAATCAAGTAATTAAATTACCAATTGAGTAATTGAATTACTTTTAAGACATGGTAATTAAGATGTGTGTGTGTGTGTGTGTGTGTGTGTGTGTGTGTGTGTGTGTGTGTGTGTGTGTGTGTGTGTGTGTGTGTGTGTGTGTGTGTGTGTGTGTGTGTGTGTGCGTGCGTGTGTGTGTTATTGGCACCCGTAGAGATTCACAAGAACAAAATATTTTAAAGTGCATTCCCATGGATAATTTACTTTTATTATACACCTGGGTGACTAGGAGCAGTAAGTTGCTCAACCATGATCTGCTGTTTCACAGGGGTGTAAATATGAGGAAACAAAAAGGTCAGACGCACTCAGTCATTCATCACAATGGGTAAAACCAAAGAAAAGCTGTAATTGCAGGCAAAAGGTTGTTCACAAAATGGGAAGTGCCTTTAAGAAAATATCAAAAACACTAAAATTGCCCATTTCAACCATTAGGCCAATAATTAAGGAAGAGTTATGGAAGAGACCATGTGTGTCTGTCTGTTAAGAGGAAGGTTTCAGTGGCCTGAAAATCTCTGAGAACTGCAGAAAGTAGTTGAATATTTACATCATAAAAATACTTTACTCTAAATCCCAAACAAACTCAAGCATTTTAATTTTGTTTGTCAATATTTTGGGTAAGATATCATTTTTGCATTGCCTTCTTTGCCATGCTTTTCTAAGGTGCCAATATTAGTGGAGGGCACTGTATATAAATGTGTGCGTGTGTGTGTGTCTGTGTCCGTGTCTGTGCTGTATACCTAAGCATGTGCTTTAGAATCCTCCTGATTATCCTGATTTGGAGTCAATCCTAATAGGAATTTATTTCAGGATTCAAAAAAGGGATTATATTTTAACAGTACTTTGAAGATTCCCAATAGGATAAAATCCTCTGTTGAATATAAGAATGAATGGTAAATCCTTCAGTGGTTTTACAAATCTGTCATGTGTTGACATTGTATTCCAGTGCCTTGTGTTTCAATACCAGTAGGATTCTGATAAAGATTACACAATATCCAATAAGACTATAAGAATCAAACAATAAGGATTGCAAAATATTGTAAGAATTGTAATTTTATCCAATGAATTTTGTTTAATTCTTACAGGATTCTAACTTGATCCTTTCAGAATTGGTTTCAAAATCTTTGGGGAACTTTTGTTGGAATTGATTCTTACGGTATTCTTGATTCTTTTAGAATTGGTTCAAAAATTATGATAGTACACATTACTTCACCATTAGAAATATCTTTTATATGAATATAGAATATGCATTATGTCTATCTCTTTATACATATGCATGCATGTATGTATTGTTTGTTTATTAACCTATTTGCTTTCTATGTCATTAATTTACCATGACATTAACCCATAAAAACACTAATTATGATAGATATTATACTGAAATATACTGTTATAAACTATATACTTCTTCATTTTAACTTAGATATTATTTGCTTTTTTCTTTGCTTATTAAAACAACTTAAATAATAAGGGAAAGGGAAATCTAATTTGGCTTATAAATCTAATTTATAAGCCAAATTAGATTTATATATTAAAAAAAAGTAATACAGACTTTTACGTTTTTGCAATAAGACATTTATGCTAAAAATAAAATTAATTTTTTTATTATCATTATTGATTAAATGCTAATATTGTGACTTTGTGTGTGTATATATGAGGCCCCGCCCCTCCAATACATCATTTAAGATGCAACAGCTGAGGGCATGAAGTGTTCAACATTCTACACACTAAACACTAAATTGCTTTTTGGAATTTTCATGGTGTACATTGTACTTAAACTGAAAAAAGATAGTACAGAATAGTGTAGAAGTACTGAAATTGTAATGCACCCATTGTTGATTCACATGAAAGCAAATGCAACCATCAGATCTTCTACAACTTATAAATAGATATAAAATCTAAAGTTTCTGGTTGAACTATTGATACCACAAAGCAATATACAAATATACAAGCTAAAGGAGATTGATAGACTTGATTTACTCCATCTTTTGATAATCTAATTCGATGTCTCCATCTTGATTATCTTGTGATAAACATTCTGAATCTGATCCAAAAGTTGGTGATTGAAAAAAAGTGTGTATATTCCTACGTGTATATATATACACTACAAAAGTAGTGTAGTGCTTCCATACCGGAATACCATACTGTAATAGT
Source organism: Danio jaintianensis (assembly GCA_903798115.1). Lineage (NCBI taxonomy): Eukaryota > Metazoa > Chordata > Actinopteri > Cypriniformes > Danionidae > Danio > Danio jaintianensis. The sequence continues at coordinate 9,651,072 of CAIGQV010003909.1, read as the reverse complement.
GTGGGGTCTCCATAACTCTGGACCAGGCCGTATCCTGAGCAGATGCTGTGGCAGTCATGGAGGGGTGGAGAGCATGAGACTGATTCCTGAAAGACCCGGTGACAGACGAGTCTCTGCATTGATCTCGTGGTGACCTACTCACACCTGCAGCTTCTCCACGACAGACATCCAGTGTTCTCCAGCCCCCGGCACCTAGACTGCAGCTCTGCACTAGAAGCTTGGCCAGAGAAGAAATGGTCATGCCCAACTGAGCCTGCTTTCTCTCGAGGTTTTTTTTTTTCTTCACTTTCGTCAATTGGTGAAGTTTTGTTCCTCGCCACTGGCTTGCTTGGTTTGCGACTTGTGGAGCTGCACATCGATGGATTTTCTCTTCAGTGTTTGGAATTTCAGCAGTGAAAATTAAACCACACTGAACTGAACTGAACTTAAACTCTGAAAACTGCACTGACACAGTTTCAGTTTCAATTTACTAGAACTTCTATGTTAAGCTTCTTTGACGCAATCTACATTGTAAAAGCGCTATAGAAATAAAGATGAATTGAATTGAAATAATTGACAAAAAAAGTGATTTTATCCTCTTTTTTTTTTCAAAAAGATGTTCGATCTTTTGATATATTGTATAGTATGTTCAGCTATTCATCGGCAGGCCATAAACATTTCGTGAAAATGAACAAATGTGGCACTGGCTGACAACTTAAGAAAATAAAATAATACCAAAAAAAAAGCTGGCAGGAAAGGAGATAAGGTAATATAAATATGCAAGTATTTGTTATTACACAGTAACTTACTGTAAATCAACTACAGCCAAAATACTGTACTTACATTTACAGCCCCATTTATCTTGCTGTATATGTATTTACAGTATTGTATATCTTTACTGTAAAATATACAGTAATTTTCACAGTGCAACTTTAAAATACAGTAACATACTGCATAACGGCCCTACAGTAAAATACAGTTCACATTACAGTTAAATGTTGTGTAATTAACAAAAATCGTTAACAGTGTATGTTTACAGTGGTAATTTTACTTTTCTTTCCATGTACACGATTTTGAAGGAAGCCTTTTGATGCAATATACACTGTACATCTATACATCTCCAGCTCATGAACTGTTTTGTGGATCTGTCTTCCTCTCTGTCTGTGCTCATGATGGTTGAGCGTGAATAGGCAGCACACACAAGCACTTGTGGCTCCCGGTTGACTCACAGTGACACCAGTGGTGGAGCACAGGATCAATTGGCACAAAAGAGACTTCATTTCATCAGACATCACTAGAGGAGCAACCTGTAGCCATGGAGACAAGACACTGGCTGGTGGCTGTCATGTCCTGTAGCGTCTGCTTTACTGAGGCTTCTCATTGCATTTGAGCTCTGCAAAAAAAATCACCGCTTTCCTCACCCAGCCACAGAGGCAGATCTGTTCAATAGGGACTGTATACAAATGCACCCGCAGCATATTGTCGGTAGGTTAACTGTAATGAGCGATAAGAGCTAAATTGCATGCAGATTTATTGTGCGCTGCTTGTTATGCGGATTGTTAATTACACCAATTACATAGAAGCCACTTTGTTTGCTTCTAGGACGTTCTGAGATTGAAAGGAGAGCGCAAAAACACAGCCAACTCCTGCTAGATCTGTAGCTCCCTATTTAAACTGTGTGAGCCACCTACTTATGCCGCATTTTAAGGCTTCATATTGCTGGTCAGGAAGGGTAGAAATAGAAAAGATAGCATCAATTATACTAGTTTGTAAAAGTGTTTTAAAGGGATAGTTTACCCAAATATAAAAATTCAGTCAATGTTTACTCACACTTTGCTTGTGTTTATTAACTTTTATGAGTTTCTTCCTTCTGTTGAAGATAATTTTTTTGAAGAAAGCTGGAAACCAGTAAAGCCTGGTTTATACTTCTGTGTCAAGTGATCGGCGTGGCCCACAGCGCATGCCTTGCGCGTTGCCGTGCATTTATGCTTCTGCTTGCTGTTTGTGTTGCTCTGCAATAACACTTCCGAAATGCTAGCTGGCAGTGAGGTTTTTATGTTCCTCTGTGTCGAGTGTCTTCGCTGGTGTTTTGTTTTGTCGGAACACTACCTTAATGTACAAGTGGCTCAAACTCGCTCATTCAGAGGCGGGAACCGGCGGACGTGCAACAACTTTAATCATAAGGTAAACACAAAACAGAACTTTCCACCTGAAGCTCCTTCGCGGGACTCAGCACTTGTAAACACTCGCTCCAACGGGTTTATGCGGCTCTCGGTCCCGCCCACACTCATCAGCGTTACCAAGCTGACCAATCACAGAGCTTGCGCTACGCATCGTTGTGACGTGTAGTTACATTTTTTGAGAGGTGCGCGTCAGCCACAGCGAGGGCTGCGCCTCAGCATACAGATGCAGATGTATAAATGTATAAATCGCTTGATGCAGAAGTATAAATCAGCCTTAACAGTAATGACTTTCATACTATACTATATTTCCTACTATGCAAGTCAATGGTTACAGGTTTTCATCTTTCTTCAAAATATCTTCTTTAGTGTTTAAAAGACGAAAGAAACTCATAAAGGTTTTAAATACTTGATGGTGAGTAAATAGTAAGTAACTTTTCATATTTGGGTGAACTATAACTTTAATACACACATAATATTTCCTATTGAACCCAAATAAGTTTTTATCACTAAAGTGCACTTTAGACCATTTCTTTGTCTGCATAACATGCTCCTTAGCGGAAGGTTACTCTAGTCTTTTTTATTTATTTTTTTCGAATACTGATGTTTAGTCACTGCAAAGGCTTTCAGTCCAAATTCTTGTTTGTTGAGATACAGATCCTTACCCTGTTTAGATCTGAACTATGAGCTGCAGTTTTGAGCTGATTGCCCGTTGAGTTTATATATTTCTGTGTTTTTAAATGTGGGTTTTCATTGCATAGTACAGTGTGGTTCAGTGCAGTTCACTTTTGGGGAATTTTCCACTTGGTTCCATACCTTCTAGCTGGTGCTTTTTTATTACCACCTCAGTTGAGGTTCCAAGCAAGCCATTCCATACCAAACCGTGACAAATACACATTGCTGGTCACCAATTGGTCCAAGAGAATCATCTCTATCTGTGTTATTGGATTTGCCACGTGACACCAAACCTGCTATAATTAAATAGTCAGAAGCAGCCACTGCTGTGTTGTTGGTTTTCGCTACTAACTATTTTTATACCACCACAAGAAAAATACACCTGAAATGGAAAAATTGTTCAGTAGAAGAGGTCCAGATGTTCCTCTTGTTGGTAAGCAATGAGAGGATCCAGTGAGAGCAAGATAGACATCTCAGAATGAATACGATGACAATCTCACCCAAGTGGCACTAAACTGCAGTGAAAATGCAAACCTACACTCAAAAAAAATGGTTTACCCTTTGTTCACACTTGAAACAGCAATTCTTGAGGGTTTTTTGTGACAACTTAATTGTTTTATGTTCAATCCACTTAAATTTGTAAAAAACAAATAAGTTAACTTAATTCCTTTATGCTGTCTCAACACAAATTGATTGTGTGGAACCCAGCATTTTTTACAGTGTAGCTGAGCTGAGCCGTGCGGTGGAAAGTGGTGAAAAGAGTACCGAAAAATCATAGTCAAGTAAAAGTGCCATTACTTGCCAAAAAATGTAGTGCAAGTATAGTGAAAATATCTGTTTTAATACTGCTTAAATTATAGTAAAGAATTACCCTTCTAAAAGTACTCAAGAGTAGTGAGTAGTCAGTAATACACTGTGAAAATTATTCTACCTTATACAAATTAATAACGTAGCTTACATCAGTGCCATTTTGGGTGTTTCTAAGTTCCATTCATAGAATATACATTTAAAATGTGAGAATTTAATTTGACAACATATTACATTAATATATGCACTTATAATAAGCCAACAGAAAGCAGGTTGATACGTTTACATGTAGAGTAAAATCTTTGTAACCTAAAGGTAAAAAATCTAGCTGTGACATCATGTTAACGCTTCGGTTATGCACTTAAAATCCTGACCTACAAGCTAAGAGTGTCCAGCAGTTGGCTCTGCAGCCAAGCACTAATAGAAAACATGCAATTTGTGCATGTATTTGAAAACGTAACATTCTGTAGTACATTTAGCAATTGTTTAAGGCAATTACACGATTTCAGTCATCATACAGTGAGCGTCCTTCATCTTCTCGTGAGTGACATGCAGTCTGACTAGTCTCTTGGTCGTTGCGTGTACTATTTGTGCTCATGTCAGTTTGGAGGTAAAAATATTTTATTTAAACGGTTTAGATGGTACTGTATGTTCATATCAGTTATTGTATAATGGTGCTTCTCATTGACCAATAAGTATGTGTATGGAGAAATTTCATATATTAAAAATAAATAAAGAAATGGCACAGTACACAAGAACTGAGCTCCATCAGATCAGGGTTGTTAAACACATAGCTACATCATTGTAACTCTCAGGGACATTTTTTTTTCTAGTGGAAGATAAACATTAATTTAATTTAATTAAAAAAGATAACATATTAATGCATATATATCTGCCTTTAATATTTATAGAGGTGTGAAATCCAGCACTAAGGTAGTCAAGACCGTGCTGCATTGCGTGAATTATTCAAAATAGCATTGTTCACTAAGCATTTTTCCTAAAAGAAAGACCCAAATTACAGTGACATGACATTTACAGGTGTCTTTGATCTCGACAGCAAAATATCTGAAGGAATATGCAGTGGGAGGAAAAGAGACTTGGAAGCTCATTGAAAATATATTTGTGTACGTGTGTGTAGAGGATTAGCTGCTTTAATGACAGACCATTTACAGGCTCTTTCTGGCTTATCGTCTGACCTCTTCCTGGTAGGAGTATGTGTGTGTGTGTTTACAGCAGATTATTGGAGCTTTTGAAATGCTACATCTGCCTTTGTCCGTCATTTCCTTTTCTCTGCCCCCCTATACGTCCCTCTACCACATATTCTGTAATCCATGGCACCTGACCCACACGGGCTCTTGGTGAGACTGTTGACATTTCGGATCAGGATTAGAGTGCCGCTTTAAAGATTACCCAGGTTGATGTTTGTTTGCTTTGCTCCTGGCAGGACAGAAGTGGGTTAGATGTAAGCAACCCGTTTCATCTTAGTGTAGTTCTTCCATGCTGGCATTCTGCGTATAGGGCACAGTTCAAATAAAAGATTAAAGGACAATGGTAAAACCGTCAGATAAGACTGTGGAAATTCAGTTCAGATGGAGATCTGTAGTGTTTTGTTGCATTAGTGCATTTATAATGTCTGTAGGATATAAGGCTGCTGAATAAATGTCGAATTTTCAGTACAAAAGAGAAATAAATGACAGGTTGAGAGTTTGAAATCCGATATAATTTGGTTGGAGAGATTTGGGGTGTCACAATAATACAAACATCATAAAATGGCATTGTCCTTCTTCAGGCAACGCGGTGGCGCAGTGGGTAGCACGTTCGCCTCACAGCAAGAAGGTCGCTGGTTCGAGCCTCGGCTGGGTCAGTTGGCATTTCTGTGTGGAGTTTGCATGTTCTCCACGTGTTCGCGTGGGTTTCCTCCGGGTGCTCCGGTTTCCCCCACAAGTCCAAAGACATGCGGTATAGGTGAATTGGGTAAGCTAAAATTGTCCGTAGTGTATGTGTGTGAATGAGTGTGTATGAATGTTTCCCAGAGATGGGTTGCAGCTGGAAGGGCATCCGCTGCGTAAAACATATGCTGGATAAGTTGGCGGTTCATCCCGCTGTGGCGACCCCAGATTAATAAAGGGACTAAATGTCCTTCTTCAAAAGATTAGTGTGGTCTTGAAAAATAATGGTGGTTTTTAATGAATCAATGGGTTTGTTTACATGGACACCATTACTCCAATTTTAATACGATTAAGCCAATACTCTGATTACGAGTCTACCATGTAAACAGCGATTTTTGATTACCTTAATCTGACTAAAGTCATAATAAGACATGGGGTATTCCTTTTTTAATCACATTATTGAAGTGCAATACAGACATGTAAACACCTTACTCAAACTATTAGCCTACCATTTTGTAGTACTTTTGGCTACATTTTGCGACAGGATGCACACATGGCAGTTGTCAGGCGTTTGACAACAAAACAAATGAGAATAGCTTGACTACGATGACTATGGTGAGAATGGTGAGAACCAGTCCTTACTGCGTACTCTTATCCAGGACCTCTGAATTTGTTGCTGGGGCATGAATTATAAAGATTAGTGAATGATATGGCAGAGGTGGCCTGTTGCTTAAGAATTTATATCTGCTGTCATCTGTTTGCACGCATAGTGTGAATAATTAACTGCAGCCTAACTTTCTATTTAAAACAAAACGGCCAAAATCACATATGGTGGCATGACACCATGACACAACCGATGTTGCAGGAAACGCTGCAGGAAACTAGCGTCGAATGTTGACGTAATGACGTTAATTGAACTGTGTACTATAACATGTAAAACAGGAACATGAAAGGAGCATTCAGAAAGCAACTCATGTAAACACCTTGATCATTTTATTGTCTTATTCAGATTGAGGCAAATAATTAGATTACTGATGTCCATGTAAATGTAGTCAATGTTGAACAACGAGGAGTCATCAGTTTGAACTGGTCTACGAAGACTTGCTTACTCACTGAATCATTTGAAATGGATCTCACTGAACTATAAATGGCTGATGTTATGTGTACTTAGTGCATGTAAACATATTTAGTTGCATACTGTACAGCACAGTATGTTTTGAAAGATGTCACTTGTATATGTCAAAGTTGCTTTTATTTGATCACATTTAAAGGAAAAGCAGCAATATTGTGAAATATAATTAGAATTAAAATGCACTTACTATTTTTTGCATCATTACACTAGTCTTCAGTCTTTCAGAAATCATTCATTAAATTAAAAAAATGTCACCTATAATAATCAAAGCTTCATTTATGTGACCACATGTTAAGTAAAAGCAGTTTAAAATGTCATATTTTTTTTGTCATTTAAAGCTGAATTTCTAACATCATAGTGACACAGGATCCTTCAGAAATCATTCATTAAAGTAAAAATATGGGTCACACTTTATTTTGATGGTCCGTTTGTTGAATTTAAGTTACATTGCATCTACATGCCAACTAATTCTCATTAGAATATAACTAGACTGTTAGGTTGGGGTTAGTGTAAGTTGACATGTACTTGCAAAGTTTCTTATAGTCAGTTAAATGTCTGTTGAAGGAGCAGTATCAACAGATATTAAGCAGACAGTCTACTAATACTCAAATGGACCATTACAATAAAGAGTTACCAAAATATGATACTACTAATATGTACAGGAAAAGCTGCAGTATAACTTACCCATCAAAACTATATTTTATAGTAGTAATACTGTAGAAGTACAAGCAAAATAGTTGAGTTTGACCTCATGTGATTCTCATTCCTTTTATTCATTATGGTGACTCTCTATTTACATCGAAATCTTGAGAATATGTGATGAACATGTAAACAGTAATTAAAAAGTTTGTTATTCAACAGCTATTGTTTCTGAAGCACTTTCAAACTGTGGAGTCAAGTGAATTTGTTTGAATTGGAAATCTGTGCTTTTACTGTAAACATTCATTAATCAGTCTTTCTGTTTCTCTCTCTAGGATATGCACACACGC
>CAIGQV010003909.1:9627508-9643411 GCA_903798115.1 Danio jaintianensis | reverse complement strand
ACACACACACACACACACACACACACACACACACACACACACACTCGTACACTCCCACAACTGCTTGTGCTCCCTAATGTATATCTATGACCTAAACTTGGCCCTTGCAAGAACTCCGATAATAATCAAGGCTTTGGATTTACAGATTTACAGGCCGCTCTGTGTTGCATAGCAACAGGGAGAGAGCAGACAGAGGTGGCGCTGTGTGTGAATGATCTAAGGTCTGTGTGAAAGGGTGGAGTGTCACACAATTGATCTCTTTCTTTCTGCCATGGAGCGATGCCCTTGTCTGACCTGTCTTCCAACAGCCATAGGCGCTTCATGGAATATATATGTTTCTATGTGCATGTGTGTGTCGATACACTCAACAGGCACTTTATTTAGTACACCTGTTCAACTGCTTAAAAGTTACCTCACCATTTACTCTCCCTCGTACGATTTTAATCCTTTAATAGTTTCTTTCTTCTGCTGAACACAAAAGAATTATTTTGAAGAATGCTGGTTGATGGTACCCATTGACTTCACTGTAAAGCTTAATTAACAGTTTCCATATTTTGTGTTTTATTGTTTATTTACGGTTGTAATTTACATTATATGATGTTGATATCTGCTCTGTTGACCTTTGATGTTGAAAATTCAACTCTACAGTTTAACAAAGTGACTTTTATTGACATTTTAGTAGTTTGAAATTATATATAGAGAAATAAGTCTGTAAAATAACAGAAAATGTACTGGCAGTTTATTATAAGATTTTTGTACCGTAAAATACAACACCAATCCAGACAATATATCACTTTAAACTATTAAAGATGTTAATAAAAATCACTTTCAAACTTTTCAAGGTTAAACGTTGTTGGGGGAAAAATCAAGGTCCCATAATGCAATTCAAAAGCAGAAATAAATGGGAAAAAAACATGAATCATGAATGAATGAATATGGAAAACTGCTAATTTATGGATATGTTTTACAGTGTTCCATAGTAGAAAAAAATTACCGTGAAGGTCAATGGGTACCATCAACCAGTATCCTTCAAAATAACTTCTTTTGTGTTCAACAGAAGAAAGAAACTCAAATAGATTGAACAAGTGTGAGTAAATCCCTTGATGCCGTTTTTGGGTGACCTATCCCTTTAATTATGTTAATTAACGCAATAGTTTATTATCCATTTATTTATAACTAATCTACCAATAACTCAATATATTTCGATGTGTAGATGTGGTCAAGATAATCTGCTGAAGTTCAAATTAAGCATCAGAATGGGGATAAAAGGTTTAACAGACATTTTTTCACAGTATTTCCTATAATACTGTTTTTCTTTTGGAGAAAGTCTTATTTGTTTTAATTTCAGCTAGAATAAAAGCAGTTTTAAATATTTTTTAAAGCATTTTAAGGTCTATATCATTAGCCCTCATAAGCATTTTTTTTTCAATTGTCTACAGAACAAACCATTGTTATACAATGATTTGCCTAATTACCCTAATGAATACCCTAACTTGCCTAATTAACCTAGTTAAGCCTTTAAATTGCACTTTAAGCTAGGGCTGCACGATACTTGTAATGTGAACGGACGCCGAAGTGAAGTGCAGATCCAAATGCAGGTTTATTTATGCAGAGAAGGTCAGGCAAGCAATGGTCAACACAGGGGCAAACAGACGTACACAGGAAATCCAGAGTCGTAGTCGATAACAGGCGAATGGTCAGTACAGGCAGGCAGCAGACAACGTAAACAAACAAAACAAGGTTTAAACACGGAAGGCAAGGGAAACGCGTTGTAATGTTCACTATTCAGTTTAACAAGACTCAGCAATGATGTATGTGTGTGTGCTGTTTAAATAGTCCTGTAATCAGTCCATGAGCAGCTTCAGTTGTGAGTGTGTGCAATCAATGGAGACTTGGAGCAGGTATGTGTGTGTGTGTTGCATGACTGGATCTTGTAGTCCATATACCGGCGGATTTGTAGTTCTATGCGATCTGCACAGGCTGGATCGCTGGTGACATTGACAATACTGGAAAAATCTAACATTGCGATATTTTTTTATTCTGTGTTATATAATGCAATATGAATAATTTCACTAGATGAGTTGAATGACTATTTGGAAAGAATTTATAATTTTAAATTGATTGGGATGATTCTGTATAGGAGTGCATAAAATATAATAAACAATCTACAAGCATAGATAAATTCAATAAAGAAAAAGATGCAAATTAAATAAACATCATTTTATTGTTTTCCAGAGGAGTCCAACTGTATTCAGGTATACAGTAATTGAGTAATCAAATGTAAAATATTACTGCACAGTCTTTGTTTTATAAACAATTCAATACAATTAATCGTTATTAATTTCTCAAAGTTACAAATGGTACAATTTCTTATGCCTGAAAGCTTTTAAACACAGTCACAGGCCTCAAAAAAACACTTGCGAATTGATAAACTATAATCCAGACTCAACATTGCGTATACTGGCACTGTGACTATTGCGGATGATCACATTGCGATATTGATGCTAAAATGATATATTGTGCAGCCCTACAGTACTTTAAGCTGAATACTAATATCTTGAAAAATATCTAGTAAAATATTATGTACTGTCATCAAGGCAAAGATAAAAGAAATCAGTTATTAGAAGTTAGCTATTAAAACTATTATGTTTAGAAATGTGTTGGAAAAAATCTTCTTTCCATTAAACAGAATTTTAGGAAAAAAATTAATAATTCTTAACAATAATAACTTCAACTGTATGTGATGTAGATGTTAATGTTATGTGGTGAAGCCAAAGATAAATTACCATGTGGATAATAAAGGAAGTCAAAATAATTAACTTTCAACACTATTTATCCATAATACTAGTTTACCACTGAATTTGTATTTAAATTACACAGAAATTTTGTCTATTTTAACCACTTTTGCTTTGTCAGATTTACATGGGGATTTTGAAAGTCTTATCTAAACGCCTGTGATGTAGGGTCTTTGCTGTTGTAGATGAAGTTGGTGTTCAGTGAAGTTTCTAGCTGAGCATCGGATTTTCCAACTACACACTGTGTCCTTGAGTTGTTGTGCATCTGGGCTGTCCACGTCTTCTTTTGTCCTGTTAGATCCCGTTTGATTTCTTTTGTCAAGACAGTAGCTTGTGGAACAGCTTTCATCTCTCTGGATAACAAGAGGGTGATGCATTTCTAGAAAAATGGCTTTGTGCTTGGCCTGAATTTAACTTTAATATATAAAGTGACTTGGAAAAAGTGTGCTGCTCAGTACTTCAGGAACTAAAGGTTTAACATTGATGTAGCACAACTGTATTAAAATGTGACATTCTTGTAGTGTTCTAAGTAGATTGGAGAACTGGCTGCTGAAAATGGAACATTTTCATCCAGTTTAGTTTTAGTTAACATGTCATTTTATTTATTTATTTATTTATTTATTTAATTTAATTTTATTTTTTCATCATACTGATCTGTTATATTTCTACAATTGTTCAACCATAATATATTATATGCAAATGCAAAAATTGAGTTACATTATATTAATTTAGTTTATAATTTTTTTCATCATACTGATCAGTTATATTTCTAAAATTTTTCAACCATAATATACTATATGCAGATGGAAAAATTTAGTTATTTTATTTTATTTTTTCATCATACTGATCTATTATATTTCTAAAAATTTTCAACCATAATATATTAGATTTTATTTTATTTTATTTTATTTTATAAATTTTTTTTTTAATCATACTAATCGGTTATATTTCTACAATTTTTCAACCATAATATATTATATGCAGATGGAAAAAATAAATAATTCAAAGTTGTCAGTTCTCTGGATTACATGCCTGTTTTGAGTCATTGCTGTTTTAGTTTAAAACTACTGATGACATTTATTCAAAATGTAAAACAAAAATATAAATAATTTATTTGCTGAAAACGACAGTTGCGCGATATAAAATATTCTATGTTTTCAGAGCTTAAATAATGGAAAGAAATGTTAAAATATGTATTATTTTTGTATTATTTAAAATTTGTGTTATTTTTACCTTAGTACGTGAAATCTATGTAGGTATGCATGTCTTATAAAATCAAGTCATTATTTCAACATGCCATGACTATATGCTACATCTACTTTTCTGCACTGTGAAACATCAGAGGGTGTTTAATATGCAGATTTATGGTATTGATTGAATTCAACTTCTGCCCTGCATTTAACACTTTATCCCCCTTTTCCATAATGCATGAAGTGTATCTTATCATCACCACTGAGATATTACTATAAAAGAGCTTAATACATTATAGGAGTAAAAGCAGAAAATACATTATTCATGATGTGTTTGGCATAGCAGAATTAAGGCATTTTCTTGTTTCACATAGCTTGCGTTATTCAGAAAATACAGACTAAATCTTGAACAAATCATTCACTGACCTGTTTTACTGTGTTAACATATCATTACTCATAACAACCATCTGATTTTCACTGAGCAGCATAATCAAATGATGAATATAAACTTTCAAAAGCCGTAAGAATTACAATTTACAACCTTCCCTTTAACATTTCCTCATGTTCTCTCTGTTAATGCCTCACTTAGTGAAACAAACATAATTATGATGGTATTACTGAACAATTTTAACCAGTAATTGATATTTTGCAGACATATATGCAGTAGATGTGTAGGAGTTTCATTGTGTTATTTTCGGTTGGATTTTCATGTGTTCTTTAGTGTAAATCTTACTCATGTTTACAGTTAGGGCTTTGTCTGTTGACGCTATAGAAATAAATGATTCATTTAAATTGTTTATTGAATCAAAATCTTGTTGATGAGAGGATAATGTTGGGAAAAATCCAGCTTAAAGGGTTAGTTTACAACTTTTTGTCGTGTTTAGGGTCCAAATACCTAAATAACCTAAATCAAGAAGCATTTTAAAGACAAGTAAATGAGCTACGATTGCATGTTTTTACTGAGATTGAGAGTTTTTGGGGTTGTGCAGAAAGTAATTATTTTATTTTACCAGGCTGTAATTGAAAGCTTAATATACTATGGTTTTATTGTGTGGTTTGGAAATATTACAGTTCAATCTAAAGCCAAGCTTGCTCACATACTTTAGCTTATTCTATGAGTTACTGCTCTCTGGTAGATGATATAGGTTGCATGTGTGGAGATACAATCGTTTTTAAGAAATCTTTTTTTTACCCATGTCAATTAGACTTTTAAATATGTATTTATCTTCTTTGAATGTGATTTGTTGTTTGATTTGTGTTGCAAAGGTGTTGGTTTGTTCAGTGTATGCAAATGCATGCCCAGGGTCCAAGAGAAGTTTCCTCACTGAGGAGAATAAAGTATACTGAATTGAATACATATTTAGCTTGTTAAGAAAAATAAATTGTTAAGACTTAATTTTGACTTTTTATTTTTGCAAACAAAACATAATTTTTTATTTGTCTAGAAAATAATTCTTGATTTAATCATTGTTTGATATTTGGTCTAGAAACAAAACAAAAAGTCAAAGTAAGAAAAGTATGGGGTTTTTTTGTGCATCAAAATCCATATCTTTTGTTCATCTTCACAACACAAATGAAAGATTTCTGTTCTTTAATATGTTGATTATCCTGCTTATTATCATTTGCTAAATTATAAACAAGTTAAAACTAGTTTTGCTCTTTGAAGCGCAATACTGTATTTGAATTTCCATTAGTGAAAACATCTGGCTTTTGTGTGCATTTGCCCTTGGGGTTCCCCCGACTATAATCTTTAAGGACCACCAGATATTGGGACATACCTACTGTCAAAAAAAAAAAGATTTTTGCTGCTTGTTCAAATTACTTACTTAAAATGAGCTAAATAACACAATTCTTGAGTTTTTTGGGGGGACAACTTAATTGTTTTATGTTCAATCTACTTAAAAAAATAAGTTAACCTAATCTATTTGTATGGGTGGCATGATAGCTCAGTGGTTAGCACTGTCGGGCCAGTTGGCATTTCTGTGTGGAGCATGTTCTCCCTGTGTTTGCGTGGGTTTCCTCCGGGTGCTCCGGTTTCCCTACAGTCCAAAGACATGTGTATGAGGCCATAGTGTATGAGTGTGTGTGTGTGAATGAGTGTGTATTAGTGTTTCCCTGTACTGGGTTGCGGCTGGAAGGTCATCTGCTGTGTAAAACATATGCTGGAATAGTTGATGGTTCATTCCACTGTGGCGACCTCTGAAGTAGAGACTAAGCCGAAGGAAAATGAATGAATAAATAATCAATTTGTGTTGGGTCAACAAGAATGAATTGTGTGGAACCCTGCATTCTTTATGATTGTCGGAAAGGGAAAATTTGAATCAAACTCAGCAAAATTATCTTGTGGTAAGGATTTTCATTTTTGGGTGAACTATCCCTTTAAGAGTGGTGCAAACATATTAGTTTACAACAACCTAAAAACACCCAAGCAACCCTTCACAGCACCCTAAAATGAGGCTGTACATGACATCAAGAATGAACAAGACATTTCAGACACAAATATTTCCCACAAATCCTTCTGTATAATATTTCATCATTAAAGTCAATGTTCCCTTATTACAGTGAAATTGCCGGCACGCATGCATTCATACAGGGCCTGACGATGAAAGCGCTTCATTCTTTGGAAGTTCTTTATGTTGCTGGTAATGAAAATTACAAACACGGGCGAACCCGACATCATCAAATCAAAGACTATGTAAATGAACAGTTCTGAGGATACAGACAAGCCACTGCCTTTTGTGTGGACGTTCAACATCCTCTTTCATGACCAGAGATCTCACAAACATGGACAAAAAAAAAAAAAAAAGACCTCCCCCTAGTGAATTTCTAATAATGCCATACATATTGCTAAAATTGCACCATGTGCTTGTATATAAAACGTCTCCATAAAATTAATTTAGCACAAGAAGACGCAGCCATCAAAAGAAACGTCCGGCTCATTCATCAAGGGACAATGTGGAAACTAATTTCCCCGAGGTTGCCACACCGGCTGTCTTCATGTCAGTTTTTCCAATCGTCGTGCAGCGGCGAAAATTAAACCAGTGACTGCCAGTTTTGACGGCTTTCATTGAGCCCACCTCACGCACTTTACCGTTTTTTGTGTGTTCGGAGCATATGAATTGAAGCTGGTTATTATATTTGTGAATAGTCCATTATGTCCAGGCGAGCCTTCGGGGCCATTCACAGGGGCCCTTTCTGTTTGTCGCCAAGGGCCTGTTGTGATTGATGTGGCCTGGGTTTGTCACAGCTGGAAGGGAGGTGGAATAAAGAGAACGGGATGCACCACACAGAGCTCTGCAATTAAGCTGTTTTCTTTCTGTTAATTAAAAGCAAATTAGTCACTGTGACAAGAGGAGCTGTCGTCTTCTAATTGCCACCCCAGCTTTGCCAAACATGAACTTGCCCAAACAGTCTGTCTTTTCTTATTTTCGTATTTTCTGTGTCGCAGGGTCGACGAGGGAAAACGGGGGAGCCAGGGACTCCAGGATTACAGGTAAGACTTGGCTTACAGTTTGTGGGAAAAAAAATACATTTGAATAATAATTACATTTGAAATAAAACACACATATCTATAATACCCTGACTTTTCCTAAATATGTGTATATTTCTTTCTAACATTGTTATTTAATTAAAATTACAAAAGACAAAAGAGCTATGATTAGTTCTATGTTTAATTACCATAGCAGTCAAAATGACCGCATGCGTTTCAGTGTACTATTTTTCCCTGTGACTTTAGCAACTTTGTTAGCAACTTCCTGCTAACAAAAAAATAACTTTCTGTTGGCAAAAACATAACTTTATTTCAGTTATGTCTTTCAAAACATCATATTCAGTTCTGCAAAGAAAAGTATTTTTAGGGTGCTGACTTAATAAAATATGACGACAGACATTTATTCATTCATTCGTTCATTCATTCATTCATTTTTCTTCGGCTTAGTCCCTTTATTTATCAGGGGTTGCCACAGCGGAACGAACCACCAACTAATTCAGCATATGTTTTACACAGCTGATGCCCTTCCAGCTGCAACCCAATACTGGGAAACATCCATACACACTCATTCACAGAACATGCAAACTTCACACAGAAATGACAACTGACCCAGCTGGGACTCGAACCAGCGACCTTCTTGCTGTGAGGTGAGTGCTACCCACTGAGCCACCGTGTCGCCGACAACAGACATTCAAAGCTTAATTTGAATGTCTCAATAGAAGCTTTGAATGTAAGTATGACGTGACAGTATGACGTCTTATATGAGAACAGTCAGAATGACGGCTATGGTAACTCTAGTAGTTATAGAATTCTGGTAGTTCCAGTGTTAAGGATAATTTTCCCTTAAAGGAACACACCCCTTAAAAAAAAAAGTGCTGATTTTACAACTCCCCTATAGTTAAACAGTTGAGTTTTGAATCCATTCAGCCGATCTTTTAGTTACACTTTTAGCTTAGCTTAGCATAGATTATTGAATCAGATTAGACCATTAGCATCTGGTTCAAAAATGACCAAAGACCTTTGATAGTTTTCCTATTTCCTAGACTATTTTTACAGTATTGTGCACTAAAACCGTGGGAAAATGGAACCTTTTCTAGGCTGATATGTCACTACAGTGTATTATCATTCTGGCACAATAATCAAGGGGCTTTGCTGCCATATCATGGCTGCCACAGGTGCAATTATATTTTAAAAGTGTTATTTCTGTGCTGTATCCTCCTTGATGTTCACCGTTTTAATAACACACAATATACACACTTCAATCAGGCAGCAAGCACTGAAGACACAACGGCGACAGACTTTGAAGTAAAAAGTAAAACGAGAAATTTTTTTTCATGTTTAAAAGGCATGTCTGTGTGTGAACGTAGTCATGTGCAAGTATGTGTGTGAGACACAAGCCTAATGTCTCCCACACAACAATCACTGCTTTTGATGAGTCTTTAGCGTCAAGATGAAGAGTTTTTCTATAAAGCTACTCCTGCTTTAAAATATGTGTAGCAAACATGCATTGTTAAGATAACCCTTAAATTATTCTCATAGGTAAAAGGAAATTGCTCCTTAAGTGTCATACTTAATGGAAAAACATAAGGGGCTTTATGCAACCAGGCAAAGATATACAGTATTCATTGCTAATCATTTTAATGAATTCAATTGAAAATGTCAAAGCAAAACGCTGTTGCTGTTACAGTTTTATCATGTTGCACCTCATAAATTTCTATTTGTGAAAAGTTTTCATTTAAAAGTGCACATGCTTGCTTTCTGCCTGATGTTCTCATAGTTTTCAAGCCATTTAGAGCTCCTGCATCTTGTTTTAGAGATAATTATACAGTTAAAGGTTTCATGGGTTTATACAGTTTCAACTCTGAAAACTGGACTGACGCGGTTTCAATTTACTAGAACTTCTGTTAAGCTGCTTGAACACAATCTACATTGTAAAAGCGCTATAGAAATAAAGATGAATTGAATTAAGGGAACTTATTTTATCAACAGAAAAAAATAAGCTGATTTGATTTGGTTTCAGCTGTTTATTGCAGAAATAAATTTATTAAAAAATTAAAATAAAAAAATACTTTGAGCATCAAATACCTGTTGATGCTATAGATGGAATATTCAGTATTACTATTATGAAGCACTCTCAAGCCCACACAAAATCTGTGCCCTCAAAACTTTTCTGAAATCTCCACAGATTTTAACACCTGTCATTCACAGTTTTGAACTGCGTGTTTCTCTTATAAAATTTAAATGAGGTATTTCAGCAACTAGCGAGTGTAGCTCAATTTTACAATATTTTCATTACCAAAGTTCTGCAAATTCTCTTCTGATATTGGCTCAGAGTTCCCAAAAGTGGATCAAATTTCCTCCATTGCTAAATACCAGGTAAAAAGAAAAAAAGAATATGCAGTTGAAACAAGGTTTTAGCAAATGTATTAAATGTTTAGAAGCAATCAACATGCCATATATGTACATATCATATATACATATCACCTTGGAATTATACAGTGTAAAAAAACATCTTGCTGCCTTCAATTTTTTTTAGTTGAATCAAATTAAGTTTTCAGGTAATCTTAACTTACATCAATCAAACTGACTAAAATATTAAGTTAAACTCTGTATAACATCTTGCCTTAGAAAACATAACCTATTTTTTGAAAAACAAAATGTATATATTATGGTCTATTTGGAAAGTATTCTATGACTGTTTGTAGAATCTAGATGGTGACTCTTTGTTGAACTGATGGACATTGAAACTATATAGATTAGACATTTATGTTATTGCTGTATTATTTAATATTTAGTATTATTATTATTTATTTATTTCTCTTTTTTCAAAGTGTATCAAGTTATTTTGAGTTTATATTATTCTTGTATTTTTGTTTTTGTATTTTTTATTTTTATTTGCTAAACCGAAAAATTAAACCTGTCAATTTGTATGACAATGTTTAAAATAAAAATTATTCTAAAGTATATAAAATTTTTTTAATTATTCTAATGTATTCTAAATTTACAATATTAAAATCCTGTTCAATTTGTCAATTTAGCCGGCAGCTAGCTCTCTGCAGCTCTCACATGGCCAGCACTTGGATGGGAGACCACATGGGAAAGCCAGGTTGCTGCTGGAAGTGGTGTTAGTGAGACCAGCAGGAACACCCCAGTATATTAATGGGGACTCTATACTGCTCAGTGAGCACCGTCTTTC
This sequence comes from Danio jaintianensis, assembly GCA_903798115.1. Lineage (NCBI taxonomy): Eukaryota > Metazoa > Chordata > Actinopteri > Cypriniformes > Danionidae > Danio > Danio jaintianensis. Next base: position 9,632,740 of record CAIGQV010003909.1, on the reverse strand, counting down.
GGTTGAGACGTTAAACCGAGGTCCTGACTCTCTGTGGTCATTAAATATCCCAGGATGTTCTTCGGAAAAAAAGTAGGGGTTTATCCCCAGCATCCTGGCCAAATTTGCCCACTAGCCTCTGTTCGTCATGGCTTCCTAACCATCCCCATATCATAATTGGCTTCATCACTCTGTCTCCTCTCCACCAATCAGCTGGCGTGTGGTGTGCGGTCTGGCGCAATATGGCTGCCGTCGCGTCATCCAGATGGATGCTGCACATGGGTGGTGGATGAGGAGATTCCCCCAATGCGTAAAGCGCTTTCAGTTATTATTATTAATTTGTAAAAGTATATACGTTTTCACAGAATAAGAAATTACTACATTTTCACAAAAATGTAGGTACCTTAGAATTCCATGATGACATTATGGTTTTAAAACGATCTAATTTGTGATGTTAATTTAGTTCGCTTTGACTCTTAATTTCCTCCCCTGCAATTCAGTCATGTCAGTTTGAGAAAGCTTAATTGTTCCCATAAATCTGCTTGGAAAAAGCATGTTTTGCATAATGATCATATACCTGCTGCTACATCGATCCCCATCTACATGAGCAGAGTTTTCTTGGCTTTTCCACTGGTTTGAGTGGAATCTCCATCACACACTGTGACTCAATGTTTCAAATTGCGATTTCAAGCAGCCCAGAGGGCCACATAAGGAGCAGCCCCGTGCATAAGTGTTATTGAAGATCCTGATGAGACTCTCAAAGGGGCTCTAGTTTACTGCTTGATAAACAGTCATCTCATCAAAGCCCATGGCATCGGTATGAAAATGTGTGTGAAGGGGGAAAAAAACCAACATCATACACATGCACACACTTAAGGCTTTGAAACGCAGGTTGCATCAGAAATGTCTGGCATATTTACGTTGCTTTTGGCTTTGTGGTTGTATAGAACTGGATAAACACTGCACGCTTTACTGAGTCTCTTTTAAGTGTGAAGCAAGTTATTAATGTATTGCCTTGTTGAATGATTACTTAAAGGACTGGTTCACTCAATAATGAAAGCGCGGACATTATTTATTTATTTATTATTCTGTCATTGTTCTAAACCTGTTTGACATCAGACTTTTCTGATGCACTTTTATATGCAATTACTATTAATGGGAGCTGGAGCTCAAACTTTGACTTGAATAGAAGATGTAAAACCGTCATAAATGGGGTTATTTTCACCAAAACAAAAGTAAGTCTTCTGAAGTCATATGGTAGATTTGTGTGAGGAACAGGCTTTTTGAAGTGCTTTTTGAGCATGAAAGAATGTTAACCTGTTCCAGCTCACCAAATCATGAACGAAAATCATGACCTGCTAAAATATGCCTTTTTAAAGATTCACTAAACTGCAAAAAGAAACGCAAATGTTGCCTTGAAACCACAAATCAGCTCTGCGTACTAGCAATATGCTTACATGCACCCTCACATTGAGATTATATTGGCATTTTGACAGTATTTAAATTACACATTATCTTGTGTAAACACAATACTTTTATCAAACTAATGTGATTCAGTTTACAATCGTAGTAACCTTTATTGTTTTGAACTGTGTGGTGTACATCGATTTTAATGTAAACACCATAAATAATTGTTTACCACTGTAACAATGTGTGAATGTGCTTAAATTTACACAGTGTATTCGCACAACTCCATGAATAAAATCTGTGACATTATTCTTAACTTTGGCTTCCTTTTTGAATCACTAAACTATCAGTACAACTCACTGCTGTGTAAAATTAGCAGCATTTGATGTAAGTAGATTAAAACTGTTAATAATATAAAATTAAGGCAAAAATATAGGGCAGGCCAATTTAATCAAATTTTGTCAGTAAAAGGTTGTAGTAAATCTACACTATGCGTTTTCAGATGAAGCAACATTTACTACAAATAGTCATTGCACAGTGTCAAGCTCACTAATTCGCTAAGTCTATTTAATTAAATGATAAGGAAATTGAGATAACCATTTTGCAACGACAGCTGTTTGTGTAGCTTTTCAGTTAACTTCAGTGCTGTGTAGTTAAAGGCTGAAGACACATGAAAATACCATATTTTAACTCACTTCATAACTTCAGTCAAGTGTTTGATATGAATCCTTCTGTGAGATCATTTTATAGTTGTGCGATTATTAGTCACAGTGAATCAAAGAAAGCAGTTAAATCTTCCATTTTAAACATTATGAGGATTTCCTGGGTTTCCTCTTTGTGAGTATTTACAGTTTCCATTTTAGAGCGCCCTCTGGTCTTTGCAGGAGATTTCACAGAACCGTGCTTTCCTGACAAGATGTTCATGAATATTAGCTTAATTGCATTTGCGATTTAATTTCGATTAGACATTTACCGCCCTAAAAATAAGCACACTTCTTAGCAAACAATCATAATAATGAAATAATTTTAAAGTACTTCAATTTAGTCTTTACTCTTATTATTGGAATCAAATTATTATTATTTTTTATATAGTCAATGCCTTATGCTTTAATTTCACACAAACTACTGTAAATCTGTCAATTTTCACCACAGGAAACTTAAAAAGTGGTGCACACAAAGTCATAAGACTCAGGAGGGAAGTGGTTTCCGAGAGTGACATTTTTAAATGGCAGCATCCCGATAATTTCTGTGGCATGTGCCAACCTTGCTTCTGTCCTCGGGAGCTGGCATTTATGAGTGGCCTGTTGTCGGTGGCGGGGAGGAGAGCCTCGGGCGGCCCAGACATCCTCCCTTAGCCTCCAGGTGTCCGTGAACGTCATGTGCAGTCCAGGAGCCCTTATCTGTCTGGATATTTAGTGGAGCTGATATGTCTAGTGACCTTTGTCAAGGACATTTGCAGTTGTTGTTGCTGCAGTTGTCGGCGAATGCTGTCCTGTTTGGCATGTCAGGCAGTTAAAGAGGAAGACCCATGGCATTTCTATATGAGCTGATAAATGGAAGTGAAAAAGATCTGATTTACTAATACTGAGATTTATTTCTTCACAACAGGGCCCATCTGGAACATGTGATGCTGAAGTCGTCAAGGTAAGACTTAGCTCTTTTTTTTTTCTTCTCTTTTCTTTATTATTTAAACAAATAAAAACTCCTCTAAGCCGTTCATAGGTAATAAAAAAAAATAATAAACCAAACGGAAGTTACAACAACAACCAATTGGCTCAATCAATTGCATCAGTTTGGGGTGTTGTAATTTTTTTGTCCAATAGAAGATGTTCCGGACTTTTTGAAAATTATTATGTCATTGTTTATTATTAGGCCTGAAAATGTTGGATTAGTTTTTGAGGTGTGTTTTAAGAGTCAGCTCTATTTAGGCCCACAATAGCAACAGTTAACCCAATTCACACAATGGCATTGGGGCCATTGGTGAGAGTAGTAAAGTAGCAACAAGTAGTAACAAATTATCTTACCTGAGCATTTAAATATACAAATATATTCATACGCCGTCTGGAATAAGGAAATTAATCAACATATTTACAGTTTGTATGTCTGCAGACCTTGTTTTTGTTTTCCTTTTTGAATGAGGAATACAGACTAAAATACATACATGCTAGTGTGCAGTTGGCTTTAGTCCCTTTGGTGTGTTTAAGCCTACCGTAGATCCGTGGGCCCAAATGCAGCCAATGCGAGGACACAACACAGTCACAGTACATTGTCACAGCATTTAAGCCAGAGATACCCAAGTTGGCCCATGCTAACCTTTGATTTGGCCCTCCATCCCGTTTGAGAAGATAGGGAGAATGATGGGGATGTGGTTGGGGTGAATATCTTTGACAGAGGTCTTCATTTCGAATTGAATGTGACCTCTTGTCTGTTTGTTTTGTTTTGTAAATGAATCAGAGTTTTTAAAATGTAAATACTGTCACTCAACGGATAGAGGGCAATGCACAAGACATTGGTAAGCAAATCAAGGCAAAGGTAGATACAGCTTAGTGTATTCAGCATTGAACTCCATTGTGTTATTAATGAGAATGTTTATATTTTTACTGTAATAAGTTCATTATTTTAAAAAAAGAAATATTCTGTATTAGTTAATATAATTTCAAGCAATGTTTTCTAGTTATTTTTAAATATTAGGAGATACATTTTAATGTAATACAGTTTGCTATATTTACCTTCGGCCCACAGCCCTCAATCAAATTTCAATTGAAGTTTTTCTTAAGAAAAAGTTTGGGCACCCCTGATTTAAGCAAATAATTTTTGTAGAACGCTCACTTGCATCCTCTTGTGGCTGCCATGAGTCTTTTTCCTGGATTAAGTATAGTGGGTAATTTAGTGGGTTCTTTTATTTCCAGCGTCTATGTCTTCAGTTCAATTTATACAACAATACTGTGTTTGCTACTGTGTACACCGGTCTGAAACAGAGATTGGCCAAATAAAAAAAACTAAAAACTAAACTAAACAAACAAACAAAAAACAAACCAACAAACAAAAAAAAAAACATCTGGTTGCATTGGAGCAACAAAAAAAGTCTGGTTCTGATCTCTGGCCAGTCCATTTTTTTAGGACAGTGGCCACACACACACCACTGTCAGTGAACCAGAAGACTGTGGAGATACGTCTGTCTGTCCATCCGTCCGTCCATCTGTCTGTTTGTCCATCTGTCCATACTTCTGTCTCTGTCCATCTGTCTGTCTGTCCATCCATCTCTCTCAGTCCATCAGTCTTTCCAGCTCTCTGTCCGTCTGTCTGTCTACCTCATCTGTCTGTCTTTCTTTCTCTCTGTCTGTCCACCTCCTCTGTCTGTCTGTCTGTATGTCTGTCTGTCTGTCTTTCTCTCTGTCTGTCCATTCTTCTGTCTTTCTTTCTCTGTCTGTCCATCTTGTCTGTCCGTCCGTCTGTCTGTCTGTCTCCTCTGTCTGTACGTCTGTCTTTCTTTCTCTGTCTGCCTGTCTGTCTGTCCATCTGCCTGTCTGTCTGTCTGTCCATCTGTCTGCCTGTCTGTCTGTCCACCTCATCTGTCTGTTCTTCGTCTGTCTGTCTGTTTGTCTGCCTGTTTCTCTCTGTCTGTCCACCTCATCTGTCTGTTCGTCTGTCTGTCTGTCTGTCGCTTTGTCTGTTCGTCTGTCTGTCTTTCTCTGTCAGTCCACCTCATCTGTCTGTTCATCTGTCTGTCTTTCTTTCTTTCTTTCTGTCTGTCTGTCTGTCTGTCTGTCTGTCTGTCTGTCTGTCTGTCTGTCCGTCTGTCTGCCTGTATGTCTGTCTTTCTCTGTCTGTCAACCTCATCTGTCT
>CAIGQV010003909.1:9594527-9627498 GCA_903798115.1 Danio jaintianensis | reverse complement strand
TCTGTCTGTTCATCTGTCTGTTTTTCTTTCTCTCTGCCTGTCCACCTCATCTGTCCGTTCGTCCATCCATCCATCTGTCTGTCTCGTCTCATCTGTCTGTCTGTCCGTCCATCCATCAATCTGTCTGTCTTTCTCTGTCTGTTGGTGAGATGAAGCATTTATTTAGTGCTGTCCTCCTGAGAACAGAGAGAAGGACACACTCGCATCCTGCCGATTGGCTTCCCTCAGTCAAACGCTTGGTGTCTGCTCAGCATGTTAAACAGACACACACACACACACACACACACACACACGCACGCACACACACACACACACACGCATATACACACATCCTGCATCTCTCCTCCGACTCTAGCCTGACAGATGGTAATTATGAACAGTGCTTTTGCAAAAGGTCTGCAATAATTTTCATGAAGCCCAGGGGTGTCATATCTCACCAGGGGCAATGGCAGTGTATGAATATAAATATATAGTATATATATTAAACCAAGCAAGACTGAGTGTTTACATGCAGCTCCTTAACTTGTCAATTCACACCCGCCGATGACAAATACAGTCAGGTCATGAGGGTTAATCACACCACTGTCTGAACTTTGACCTTTCTTTTATAAACAATGATAGTTGAACTGTTTGGTTGATGATTTTTGGCATCTCCTGGTTTGACTGGAGCATTGGCACACTGCCAGCAATTAAACAAATAAACACGTACATAAATATTTTAAATAACTGATATGCAAAAGGAAAGTAAAAAGAATTTTTACATTTCATTCATTCATATATTTTCCTTCGGCTTAGTCCCTTTATTCATCAGGGGTCGCCACAGCAGAATGATTTTCCAACTTATCCAACATATGTTTTACACAGCGGATGTCCTTCCAGCTGCAACCCAGTACTGGGAAACATCCATACACTCTCATTCACACACATACCCTACGGCCAATTTAGTTTATTCAATTCACCTATAACACATGTCTTTGGACTGTGGGGGAAACCAGAGCACCCAGAAGAAACCCAGGATAACATGGAAACTCCACACAGAAATGCCAACTGACCCAGCCGGGACTCGAACCAGCGACCTTCTTGCTGTGAGGTGACAGTGCTAACCACTGAGCCATGCTGTGTTGCCGAATTCTTACATTTTCCAGCAGAAATATTTTTTCAATATAATTTCTAAACAAAAAAAATTTACAAGAAAATTAAAAAGACCAGAATATGTTGAATTAATTTATATAATTAATTGTTCATTAAGTTGTTTATTCTCAATAAAATTTTAAATTTTTAAATGCCTGTACATTGTTTTTTTAAAAAGCAGTGGGATAAGAAATTTTTTTTTAATTAGGCTGTTTCAAATGAATGTGTTTAGAAATTTTAAAGAGTTTGTTTTAAATGTATTACAAAAAACACTACTAAATTAATTAATGATTTTTGCATTTAATATATTACACAATGACATAGTAATTTAACATGCATACTGTATATATGATTAAATATATTTTAAAAATCGCTTTTTGTATTGTATACTATTATAAAAAAAACAGAACTACTGATTTCACTAATTATTTGTTTGTTTTATTACATAAAGACAGAACTATTTATTTAGATAAGTCAATTTATAACATTTTATTTGTACTGATATGAACTGTAGATTTGTGCTTCTGTGTTACGGAGATGTTTTGTTCATCACTTCATATCTCACCTTCATTAAATAAATATATATTTTATGATCTCCATTTTTTTCATTCCACTCAGTTTAATACAACCTGTTTCAAGTCCCTTTATTTGACAACTACAGTAATTAAAGCGAGTTAATTTTATCTTTCAGATGAAATGATGTTCAACACTGGTTTATTTTTGAGTTGTTCTGCTGTTAGTGGACAGTTTAGATCTAAATTATCTTGGGTAATTTATTCTAAGTGACAGTAATTAGCGGTTCAGTGTAGTCAAATGGACTGGGTAACCAGGTGCATTGTTTACCTGATCTGAGACTAAAACGTTTAACATGGTAAAAGGACAAATGATCCAGCCTTGGGTTTAATTAATTGAGCTAAAGCTTTATTGATGCCATTTGTGACATGCTGTTGATTACCACACAAATTAATTTCATCTCATCCTGTGGTTTGTAAGAACTAGGAAAAATCAAGCTTAAAAGTCAATGCAATAATAATTGGAGTCTGTACAGGACAAGATATTTTAGAAACATAACCCTTGTACAACCTTTATTAGCATTTTTTTGCTCTTGTGATCATTTTGAATGTGTAATTGCAAGCTTAAATTTGGGCAAAAAGGTTATTTATTCAAACTGTCATTTACTTTCAGAAATCTGTTCAACGCTAGAGTAGGTAAAAAAAATAAATCTTTGACCTTCAGAACAAAAAATTCCCTTTTAAAACGTCATCTCAGTGCCATTTAAGTAAAACAAAGTTTAATATTCCATTTAAGAAGATTCCTTTTCAAAGAAGAAAACAAAATAATAATCCAGTTGTATTGACACAAATATGAGCTGTACATTTTTGGACTGGAAACTGACTGAACCAAAACTTCAAAACTACTACTACTAGTCTTTTTCTACTTCTGCTTCTGCTTCTACTTCTACTTCTTATTCTTCCTTCTTACTTCTTCTTCTTGTTTTCAAACCTGGAGCATTACAAATGAAAAACCCTAATAATTAATTAAGAAATGTGTGCTATATAGGCCTGCAGAGATGTGTGTGTGATGTGTGTGTTTTCAGAAAATGCTTTGAAAATTTTGAAAACTCTACAATATGTTGTGGGCAGATTTACTACATGGAGTTATATGGAGTATTGTTTGTATGTGTGGACGTGAGTTTGTGTTTGTGTGTGTTCAAGCAATGTCCACCATGATTCTACCTCTCTAATACCTGGAGGGATGAAAGGACAAGGACAAACAATTTAAGCTGCTTTAATAGTGATAAATATAGAATTTCAAGCATATTTATGATGCAACATGAGTCACTGTAGCATGAATTGTTTTCTTCCATTGTGCCTTAGCAACAAGTATATCTGCGTGCCTACATGCGTTAACCAATTAGATAGCCTGGAGGCATGTCTTTACCTGTCAATCATTGTGTGTATGGGCGTGGTTTTATTGAGATGTGTGGTCAATACATTTGGTAAGACATTCAGTTGAATTGAGTTTCTGCGTACAAAGATGCATACTCTAAAAAAGCGGTTTACTTTAACATCTGCATTGAACATCGAGCTGCATTTAGAGATGAAAAGCTCCCCGTGGTCTCGTCGGGGCTCGAACCCTTCGGCTCTGCATTTAAAGCCAGCCTGAATCATACAGTATCAGTTCGTCTGTCAATGTTTGACCTTCCTGTGGTCCTTTCATAGAACAGAAACTGCCTCGGGGTCTCTGGTATTTTTGCACGGCCCATTAGGAATACAAACACGTTAAGACGGCCAATGAGAAAGGTTGCTGGCTGCTTTTCTAAATTAATGCTGAAACACTTCCTCACTTTTTTAAAATAATATTATAAATATATTGTTTTGTTTTTTTTTCTTTTAAAGTGTTTTTATATTTTAGTTTTTCTTTTTGTAAAAATTTTACTATTCATTTTGTAGTTGTGCTTTGTTAAAACTTTCAGTTAAACAAAATCAGATTTTAAACCTATTTTAACTTTTTTAGTAAAAAACAAATGTTATTTTTTTAATTATTTAAGAAATTATTAATTAAATGAGGTTTTGATATGCCTTTCAATGCTATTTGGGAACATACTATGGCAGGCTTTTTATGGGCATATTAAGGAGCTTATTATTGGGCATATACTATGGCAGGTTATTTCCTTTTTTCTCTCTCAAAATGGCATCATGGGAAAAAGTAAAGTATCAGAAAAAATTGACAAAAAACTTTTACATGTGCAAGTTAAAAATGCACCTTAACATTTTAAGGTGCAATTTGCATCTCATGTATCCATATCTCACATGACTTTTATTATACCTTGCTGTAAATAGTAATTATTAAACATTCATTCATTCATTCATTTTTCTTCGGCTTAGTCCCTTATTTATCAGGGGTCGCCACAGTGGAATGAACCGGCAACTATTCCAGCATATGTTTTGGACTGTGGGGAAAACCGGAGTACCCACAAGGAAACCCACGCCATCACGAGGAGAACATGCAAACTCCACACAGAAATGCCAACTGATCAAGCCGGGACTCGAACCAGCGACCTTCTTGCTGTGAGGCGACCGTGCTAACCACTGAGCCACTGTGCCGACCCTTAATTATTAAACAGAGAAAAAAAAAAGTTTTCATGTTTCTCTTTAAATGCAAATGAGCAGCTGTTCCCGCCCCCTCTTTCTAGAAGTAGGTGGAGCCTTTACAGCCCTGATCTCAGATGCTCTTTAGGCAAAACAAGTTTGGTATGAATTACAATGCAGTTCATCATCATTAAAGTGTATTGTCTGCAAGCTTTTTAATAGCTTGTCAGTTTAAACTCATGATACACAATTTTCAAAGCACACATAAGGCTATATCAAAAACAATCCACATAAAACAGTCGGTTTTGTTTGTAAACATAAACAGCTGGGAAAGAAAACATGTTTATGTTCATATATCTGTATTAAATGACAATAGCGTAATAAACAGTAGCTACTGCTGTCTATGCCGTTAACATGAATCAAAATACAAACGTAACACAAAATCACTCCCTGCTCAGAATTGAATAACATTTGTAGCTTAGTACAAAGTAATACCTCACTTGGATGTATGCTAATAGGGCAGATTGTATTTTCAGATGTTTGTGTTGGATTTATGGAGAATATTAAAAATGAGTGAGTTATTTTCACCATTATACCACAATGTTGACACATGTCAATGTCCAAACACCATGTTAAGTTAATTTTGCATAACAGGTCTAGTTCACCCACAGGGGATAGTTCACCCACAAAATAAAATACTCATAATTTTTAAGGTTTTTTTCTTCTATTGAACGCAAAAGTGGATATTTTGAAGAATGTTGGAAAGTATTTAGGTTGAAGTTACTTCATTAGTACATATACAAAAAATGGCAAGTGGAATGGGACAACTGTACAAATAATAAACTTCCAGAGATCAACCCGAGCATAAATTAGACACTTTTCAATTTTCAATGGAAGAAACATTTTATTTTTTAGACCAAGCATGACCAGATTGTTTGTCCCAGATGCTGAATTGTTCTCTCTAGTATATGTCAAGCTTCCCTCACCATAAAATATACAGTATTTTGTTCGAATGTGAAATTTGAAAGACTGCTAGACAAGGATATTATACTGAGGGCACTTTGGTTGATGCTCATAACAATTTCCCTTCAGGAAGAATTTTAAGTTATTTATTGTTCAGATACCGAAGTGAAAAATCTAATTTAACGTTTCAATTATAAAATTTGAAGTGTTTTTGTTTTAGTTTTTTTGTATTGTCATGTTGATGTATGATGTAACGTTGTTGTTATTATTATTTGTTCTTATCTATATTGATCTAACCATGAAATAGCTATAAGTGATAAGCTGATGTAGCAATAAACAAACAAACAATCAATGGCTGCCAGTTTCTAACATTAATACTTTACTTGAAGGGGCTGTCATGACACAAGATTCTATGTATTCTAAGCTCAGTTACTGTATGTCATTTTAAATGGAAAGAGAAACATGATTGTCATGAGGCCATTATAACTGTGTCATGAGTATTTTCTTGATCACTTTTTTTAGTGGAACAATCTGAATTTATCATTAAAATCTCTCATTAAAAGTGTCAATACTCTGTCAATACTGTGTCATTAATATTCAATAATCTTTAATGACATTTTAATGACAAATTAAATTTCCAACCATGTAATTGAGGTCAAGAAATACAGTATATTAATGATGCTGTTCTTAAGTTCATGACAGGAATATAATGGCCTCATGACAATCATGTTTATGACAAATTTATGACAAGTTATGTTGTTCTGGTAATGTCAGGTTGTCTTGACAAAGACAAAGTCCAGTTATGATATATCTGCTCATGTCAAGTTGTCATAACAAAGACATCTCAAACAGTGTCACCTTTGCATTTAAAATAGTATAACTGAGCAACAGTTATAAGCCTGCATAAAATGTCATTCAAATTCATGACATCTCTTGTTATGATTATACAAGTTAAGAGTATGATAGTCTTATGAACACCCCCGTCAAGTAAAGTGTTACCCAAGAATCCTCAGAATATCTTGTTTTGTGTTCAACATAAGACGTTTATTAAGGTTGTCAATAGTGAGGTAATTTTCATTTTGGGTGAACTGTGAGTGTATTTTCATTTTGTTGTTGTAGTTCTTGTATTAAATGAATTGATACACCAGCAGAACCCAAACTGTCCACAGTTAAACACTTTTGAACATGATCCTGAATTGAAATGAATGGCTTGGAACAAAAACAGCTTGACAGACTTTTATGCTGCTTTGATGTGTTTGGGTCTGGTGGTCAGGCAGAAAGAGAGCATCTCAAACAGCAGTTTCTCGAGCATCTTAGACCGTCTGGAGTTGCTTTTCTCAGCAGGTGAGCCCAAAGTGAGAAGAGCAATTGTGCACTTGGGCTTTTAGTAGAGCTATTCAGACCCTGTCCATTCGGTGTGGCTTTTATTACTGATCACGAGTGACCGTCCATCATCGGCTGGCCGTAAAAGACACTCTCTTCTCTCAGCAAGAAGGCTTCCTATAAATCTTAACACAGGGATTCAGGATTACACAGGGGTTTGTTGAGGGGAGCTGGAGCTTGACAAAGAGGACCAGAGGGAGAGGAGTTTTGCTTCACTGCACCTTTGAGCTCAGACAGAAGGAAAGTGTGTATGCGTTGCTCCAGTTTGCTCTCTCTATGTGTGTGTGTGTGTGTGTGTGTGTGTGTGTGTGTGTGGTAGCGGACTGTGACTGGACTGAGAACAGTGAGAGGCTGTATAACATCGGCATACGTTTGTTCTGACAGTGCAGAAAGAGCTTTGACAGACTTGTGCTACAAGAGTTCAGAGCTTCAAGAGTTTTTTGTGAGGGAGTTGGTTTTGGTGAATACACACATACCGTATAGTCCAATTTAAGTTTATTTGTATAGCACTACAAAATGTGCACATTATTGCATAAAAATCAAAATCAGAAAAAGTTCAGGTTATTAGTTACCATAACTTTATTAGTTACTAATAACTTCAACTAGTAACTAATAGCTTTTAGCGGTTAAAATTATTTTATATAAACATAGTTAACCTGCAGTTTTATTGTATATAGGTGATGTCTATGTGACCATGTTCAATTAAGTGTATTTGTTGTGAAGTCCTTGGGTGGTTGGCATCATCTCTGCACTTCAGGTGTATAGTGTGGTTAATATACCTTTGGCTTTAGTGTCTCATAATAAGTTAATATAGGGCTTGTGTAATAGTGCACTTCGTTTAGAATTGGACATATTTTTGAAAAGTATCTTGTTCAATTGACTTTTTTTGTAATAAATCTATTAGTGGATGTTTTTAAATGCTGTAACTTGACAGATCTTTCACTGTTAGTTTGTTCATTCCTTCATTTTAGAATTAAAATGATTATATTTAACATAAAAGTAAATGTATTTTAAAAATATTTTGTTAAATACAATTGAGTAAATAGTAAATATGTATTTATTCATTTATTTATTTTGGTTGAAAAAGCACTAGCAACAGCTAGACACTTTGTTTTTAAGTTGATTTAATTTTAATTTTAGTTATCTGAATTCAGTTGAATAAGTAATTTAAAATGAATAAATATTTGTATTGGGCGGTGCGGTGGCACAGTGGGCAGCGCTGTCGCCTCACAGCAAGAAGGTTGCTAGTTCGAGCCTCAGCTGGGTCAGTTGGCATTTCTGTGTGGAGTTTGCATGTTCTCCCCGTGTTCGCGTGGGTTTCCTCCGGGTGCTCTGGTTTCCCCCACAAGTCCAAAGACATGCACTATAGGTGAATTGGGTAAGCTAAATTGTCCATAGTGTATGTGTGTGAATGGGAGTGTATAGGTGTCCGCTGCATAAAACATATGCTGGATAATTTGGTGGTTCATTCCGCTGTGGCGACCCCAGATTAATAAAGGGACTAAGCCGAAAAGAAAATGAATGAATAAATAAATAAATACTTGTATTTTCAAAAGTTTGTTTGAATGAGGCACATGTTTCATTTTTTTAAATGCATGTATTTATTTTTAGTTTAATTTATTAATTAAACACATTTTATGTATTTATTTTGGTTCATATTCTTAGGACAGCTTTAACAAAATATTCCAATACTAAATACTTCAATATAGACCTTTTTTAAAAACAATATATCCCAATGTTATGATGTCAGAATTTTTTTATTTTAATCCAATAAAGAAACTAATAAATTAAGGTTCTTATATGCCATTCAAAAGGGACATACCTCCATGTTTCTCTCAGAATTACAACACAAAATCTAGAAAACCTAATGAATAAAAAATACATATTCTTTATTTTTATTTTTTTTACTATGAAGCAACAGCGAAAGCTTCAGCTTCTCATAGTCAAGTATAACTTAAAGCTTTTGATGTTTTTATTTTCCCTGATTGGATTGCTGTAGTGCGGCGCTCTCTCTACAATGCAATCAGAACAGACAGCAATCGGATCAGTCAGGAGGAGGTTTGGGAAGTGCCAATTACACCGAGCAACAGAGACTGTGAGCTTTGGCATTACACCAAACACACTGCTATCTTTTGTACCCGCTCTGTTGTGCTTGCAAGCAATTTCGTGAAAAAGCGAAGATTGCACAAGTTGGGGAAAATGTCTTTTCCAGGTTGAGTAGACAAATTGTATTCCCTTTCCACAGAGCTCCTCTCAGGAATTTTAATGTACATACAGTGTTTAGCTTTCAGTCAACTCTGACACCATTAAAAGCACTGTAGGACTGTGTAATGATGTTCAATTCTCTCATCGACACTTCTGTGCACTTTTAGGTCTTGTTTACATTTGGTTTTAGGACAGAGATAAATACAGGTGTTTATGGCTCTGAAATGTTGTGAGATTGTCCACTTTTGACAACTTTTAGATGAAGTTGGGTTTGCATTTTATCGTACTGCTTTAGTGGATCTATGAGATTAATCAATGGCAATTTCATGTGCATTTTGTCAACAAACAAAAAAAAAACTGTTCTAGTGAACCTCCAACACATGCTTTAAGATGGAGCACTCAAAAACAATGATTTTGCTGCTTGTTCAAACTACTAATTTGAAATGAGCTGAAAAAAAAAACTATTTTTGAGATTTTTTTTTGTGACAACTTAATTTCTTTTTGTTCAATCCACTTAAATTTGTTAAACTAACCTAATCAATTTGTGTTGGGACAACATGAATGAATTGTGCAAAACCCTACTTTTTTTTACAGTGCAAAACTGTGCAAAAGTCGATTTTAAAATTGAAATCTATTTAATTGGATGGAAATCACATAGAGATGATCATTTTGTGATAATGACAGCTGTTTGCAAAACTTTTCGATAAACTACGGCTCTGTGTAGTCAATTCTGCTTGCGAAATTTCCACATATAATAACGTTTTTACTCCAAACTCACTTCATAACTTTAGTTGAGTGTTTGAAATAAATCCTTCTGTGGGAGGATGTAAATACCTCTGTAATCGTGTGTTTTTTGGTCACGCTGAATCAATGAAAGCAGTGAAATCTTCAGTTTATTCAGCAACTGCTATAGTGATTTCCTGGGATTCTTCTTTTTGGGTGAGTATTAGTATGAGAGTGCCCTCTGGCCTTCGGAGGAGATTTACTATTTACTACCATACCTCCCTGACAAGATGTGCATGACAATTGCACCTTTGCTCAATCACATTTGCAATTTCATTTTGATTAATCGCCCTGTCTTATTTTATAGTGTAAACACTGATGTGATTGAATGCATTTTAACAGCCTCAAAATACCAGCTACTCTCTATCTATTGGCCTGAAAATGACTGTACAGGTTGTTAATCCATGTTAGCCAGATGAGGTTTAAACTTTGCTGTCTGAAATCATACATTTGGTTTGAAATGGCACAATGCTCACAATTTTTTTTTTTTATTAAAATAAAATAAAATTCTAGAGTTTAGATTCTCTGCCCGAGCCTGAGCCCAGACTTGACCCGACCCGGCCAATATTTCCTGCCACTATCTTCGGGCCACTATCTTCTATCTTAATTAGCCTAATTGAATGGAGAGCTATACACATATCTATAATGAAAGCATTTGATTACTTTCGTACTGTTTATGCTCATTTAAGACAAAATTATTTGTGTTTAAAATAAAAGACGCCAGGACGGACATGTTTACATATTATTTGAAGTGTATTTGTCTGTTTAAAAACACACCCAAATGCCAAAGCATCCACTTTCGCTCATCTTCAAATCGTGTGTACAGAAGCTGGTCTGTGAACAGTGTCTTTAGCCTATATGGAACGAGTCTGTCATTCACCTGTGCGCAGCGCGTATGGAGAGCAGAAGAACCGCGTATAGAGAGCAGAAGAACCATACGGGAAAATGCAAACGGGATGATAGTGGGATAGAATGGTAAAAAACGGGAGGGTTGACAGGTATGCAGAAAGGATGATAGTCAGACTTCAATGTCCTCTTTTGTCACTTCTTCAAGCATACCCCTGAGAGCGAGGTAAGATAAATCTAAACTAATTTCTGTAGTTCAAACAACTCAGAATTGTAGCTGAGAACGTCTGTTATAACAGCCCACGTATTAAAAAATAGTCTGGTTTAAATCGGGCTCGGGCTCATAATTACAGTTAATGTGTTGGACCTGGTCGGGCTCAGACACCAGGTGCATGGGCTCGGGTAGGGTCGGGTTTCATTTTTTGGGGTCGATTTAAACTCTAACAAATCCACAGTGTTCAGTGCAGTTTTGCAGCTTTCAAAGCAGAAAATAAAGCTGTGATGTAAATTAAGTAAGCTTATTATGCTATATTAGATTAAGATCAGGAAAATGTCCATCCATACAGCTCCCCATACCCTCAAAGCAGTCTAGGCTGTTTTAAACCACCCTCCTCTGCTTGTAATCCAAAGCCAAAACACACCTTAATATCTTGTGTGAAGTCTAAAACAAAATCTGCCATCCAAATGCACCATAGAAAGCTGAATGATGGTCAAATGACCTCCCAGAACTGATTCCCAAACATCAGGTATCCTTACATAACACATTGTAATTCATTATGTAAGAAAAATGCTTAAGTGGTTTCTCCTGTTGCAGCTTCATCCATTTTTATTATTAATAAATTGCTCGCATTTCTCTGGATCTGACAAGCCAACTAACACGGAACGTTCTCCAAGCATTTCGTATGATTCCTTAAAGGTTGTGTGAATGTTAGAAAGTAAAGTTTTTTTTATTAAAATTTTGTTCTTCATGTGTGTATTGCCACGTCTTGTTGAATCGCTGAATGCTTCCTCATATTGTAAGTTGTAATGTAAATGTATAATTATGTTTTTGGAACATTCCTGTAACATTCATTCATTCATTTTCTTTTTCGGCTTAGTCCCTTTATTAATCTGGGGTCGCCAAAGCGGGATGAACCGCCAACTTATCCAGCATATGTTTTACGCAGCGGATGCCCTTCCAGCTGCAACCCATCACTGGGAAACATTCATACAGACTCATTCACACACATACACTACGGACAATTTTAGCTTACCCAATTCACCTATACCGCATGTCTTTGGACTTGTGGGGGAAACCGGAGCACCCGGAGGAAACCCACGCGAACACGGGGAGAACATGCAAACTCCACACAGAAATGCCAACTGACCCAGCCGAGGCTCGAACCAGCGACCTTCTTGCTGTGAGGCGAACGTGCTACCCACTGCGCCACCGCGTCGCCCCATTCCTGTAACATTTGATAGAAAAACGTTCTTAGAACATTAATATAATGTGAATGGAATGTTCTTATAACATTGTAAATAATATTCTGAGAACATTATCATAACATGAAACTGAAATGTTAAGAAATTATGTTAATACAACATTTAAAAACTGGATGTTTTGAACATTCTAAGAACCTTCCACAATAACATTTCCATAACTTGCTGAGAATGTTGGGGAAACATTCTTAGAACATAAATATAATGTGAATGGAATGTTCTAATAACGTTCTAATAACCTTCTGAGAACATTAATACACCATGAGACTGAAGGGCTACGAAAACCTGTAGAATAACATTATTATAACCCAGGGTGCAGCACAGTGGCTCAGTGGTTAGCACAGTCACCTCACAGCAAGAAGATCGCTGATTTGTGTCCCGGCTGGACCAGTTGGCATTTCTGTATGGAGTTTGCATGTTCTCCGCCGTGTTTGCGTGGGTTTCCTCTGGTTGCTCCAGTGGGTTTGCTTCACAGTCCAAAGACATGCGATATAAGTGAATTGGATTAACTAAATTGGCTTTAGTGTATGAGTGTGTGCGTGTGTGTGTGTGTGAATGAGAGAGTGTTTGGGTGTTTCCCAGTACTGGGTTGCGGCTGGAAGGGCATCCGCTGTGTAAAACATATGCTGGAATAGTTGCCGGTTCATTCAGCTGTGACGACCCCTGATAAATAGGGGACTAAGCCGAAGGGGGAAAATTTTTTATAAATGAATATTATAACCCAAAAAAATAACGTTAATACCTATAAAACATGTATGTTTTGAACATTGTAAAAGCATTAAAAAAATCATATTATATAACATATAATATAATGGGAATGTTAAATGTTATGCTTTTTTTTTAGAACGTAAAATTGTTATTTGGGAATGTTGTGTTTTGAACAAATGGGATGTATTTGTTGTTGTTTTTTAAGATATTAATGGCACAAATACCAGTAAATTGACCACCGCAGAACCTGTCATTGCATAGTTCAAATTTTGTGTCTGAAAGGGAAAGTCCATCAAATTGATATGCAATAGTGATAATCGTGTCCACGCCTACTCCTTTTTCTTTAATAAACATTGACCAAAGAGTCTGCATTAGCATGAACTGTTAGGAAGTCTGGTTCTGAACTATCTGGTTTTGTTGAAAAAAATAGATAATGTTCATTAAAAAAAAAAAAAAACAGCATTACATAACCCTAACCCTTTTTACAACATTTATCTATGCAGTCTGAAGTAATGGAGGCAAAACTAAAACCCTAGCCAAGAGTAATTGCTCGTTTCCCAGTGTAAAAGATAGAACAGCTAGAGAGAACAGCTTCTCAAAACTGAGTAAGAGAGACATGAATTCATCTTCAGTGAGAAAGTGCCATCTATTGGCAGATAAACGAGTGTCTGTTGAGCTGTGGTGCCGAGTTACAGGACATTGATTTCATGTTTAGTGGCTGTAATTAAGTTTAAGCCAGCATGTGTGATGTATGCAAACATTTGTGTAATGGAAGTGAGATGAAAAAAGGGTGCTTTGACATTTAACATTTAAATGATGTTCTTCACTGTGCCACATCACTTCACATCAACACCAGCAGAAGAAATAAGTGTGATCTCTGCAGCGCTGGGAGCTGGACTCCCAGCATGCATCACAGCACGAATGAATCATGCCTAGCAGCTTCATTTGTCAGAATGTTTGCTGGAGTTTTTGAAATGATGTTGTCGTATGTTGTTTTACCTGATTTACGGTGTGTTGTGACTTAATTATGCCCTTTTTTTAGATTTTGATAAATAAATTGCACCGTTGTGTATTAATGTAGTTGTGTGATTAAAAAAAACAATTCTAGTAGTTATAAAATCTTTGTTCGGTAGTCACACATGCTGTACTGTATATAGACTGCTTTAAGTGCTAAAGACAACATGACTGATTGTGAGCATCAGAAAAATATTGGAAAAAAAAAAACCTTTCGAACTGTGGTGTTTTTATAATGCTTGATAATTAGCAAAAATATCTGAATTATACATTTTAATATTTAAAAAGCTTACCCAAAACATTTAGACACATATTCATTCATTTTCCTTCGGCTTAGTACCTTATTTATCAGGGGTGGCCACAGCAGAATGAACCGCCAACTATTCCGGCATATGTTTTACACAGCGGATGCCCTTCCAGCCACAACCCAGTACTGGGAAACACCCATACACTCTCATTCACACACACATATACACTATGGCCACCTGTACTGCATGTCTTTGGACTGTGAGGGAAACCGAAGCACCCAGAGGAAACCCACGTGAACACGGGGAGAACATGCGAACTTCATGCAGAAATGCCAACTGGTCCAGCCGGAACTCGAACCAGCGAGCTTCTTGCTGTGAGGCGACAGTGCTAACCACTGAGCCACCGTGCTGCCTAGACAAATCTTGTAGTGTATTTTTAGTATTTAACAAACTATGTGCATGCCAGAAAAAGGATAATAATAATAATAATAATAATAAATGTTTAAATTCTAAAATAAAATTCTAAAATGATTTCTAAAATAAAAAATATTTCTTTTGCTAATATTTTACTTATTGTAGTATTGTTGAGTAAACTTATATTTCTTGTTAATAGATTGAATTAATTATCAGTGTTTGTTTTGAATGTATATATTTTTATATTTAATTATAGTGTATTTATAATATTTAACAAATTATGTGTGAAAAAGTTAATAAAATTGGGGTTACTAGTTTTGTTTTCATATACTTGAGTAACTGCTGGGTGGCAGGGTGGCTCAGTGGTTAGCACTTTCGCTTCACAGCAAGAAGGTCACTGGTTCGAGTCCCGGCTGGGCCAGTTGGTGTTTCTGTGTGGAGTTTGCATGTTCTCCCCGTGTTTGCGTGGGTTACCTCTGGGTGCTCCGGTGTCATGTTCACCAGCGATCAAGGACTTCAGAGATCGCTGGTGAACTACAAATCATCACAAACTACAATTCCCATCATTCCGCCACACACACCCGGTTTCCACTTCCACTCATCACACACACAGCTGCATCCGATCACTACTCATTGTTTGGACTATTTATACACCCTGGACCCGTCTTGTCTTTGCTCAGTTGTTTGTTATTCTCAGTCGGTGTATTTTTGAATGGTAGTGTTTGGTCTTGTTGTTTTTGCTTAGTTTATGTCACAGTTCCTGATCATAGTTTGTTGTTTTGTTTATTGTTATTTTGTTACTTTGTGTTCCTGGATGTCCTGTTTTTGCACCAGATCTTACCATTAAATGCACATGGATCCTACCTCTTGTCCCGTCTGCAATACCTCCCGGTAACGTGACATCCGGTTTCCCCCACAGACCAAAGACATGCAGTATAGTGAATTGAATAAACTAAATTGTCCACAGTGTTTAAGTGTGTGTGTGTGTGTGTGTGTGTGTGTGTGTGTATGGGTGTTTCCCAGTACTGGGTAGCAGCTGGAAGGGCTTTCATTGCGTAAAACATATGCTGAAATAGTTGGCAGTTCATTCCGCTGAGGCAACCTCTGAAATAGAGACTAAGCCAAAGGAAAATTAATGAATGAGTAACTGCTTTATTTTAAAAATAGTTTAT
Source organism: Danio jaintianensis (assembly GCA_903798115.1). Taxonomy (NCBI): domain Eukaryota; kingdom Metazoa; phylum Chordata; class Actinopteri; order Cypriniformes; family Danionidae; genus Danio; species Danio jaintianensis. The sequence continues at coordinate 9,612,060 of CAIGQV010003909.1, read as the reverse complement.
TTTGGTATTTATTGATTTGTATTTGATAATTAATACATTAATGTTTCACTTAAAATTTTACTTTAAAGTTTATTAATTTAATTGTGTGTCTTATTTCAAAAAAAGTAGTTTAGTTATAGTTAAAGTATTTTATTATTTTAAAGTACAAATGAAATCAAAACTAAGTATATGATTTTGTTAGCTCACATTGCTAGTTTTGTGGGAAACAATTCATCTGTGCATGTCATTAAGAAAAAATATAGATATAGTTTGCCCTTATAATCTTTAATTGAAATCTCAGATTACATCTGTCTGAGGCATTGGGCGTGGCTAACATACATAACCCGCCCCTCTAACTGTCAGTTTTGACAACAAACAGAAATGACAAGGAGGAGGTGTCTGTTAGGTTGTAATAACTCTCCCCAAACCCTTTTCCCGATCTTTCTGAATGAAATGGCTAATTTACTACATCGAGAAAAACAAAAAACAAGCCACGCCCACTGTTTTCTTATTTAATATTTCGTTTCTTTAAGAACCACGTCACAATATGTCACAGATTTCGGTTCATGCAGACTTTTTTTAAAATGTAAATTTAATTGTAACTTTTATATGTAATCCTTTTTGTTTGTTTTTTCTGTTGTGCCAGTTGTTACTTTTTGTTGATTCTGCATGTCTGCAAATGTTATCTTTGCTGTTGTTTTCCAGGGGATGAAGGGTGACTCGGGTGTTGCAGGAGAAAGGGGCCAAAAGGGCGATCAAGGTGACTCAGTATGTATCGCCTCACAGCTCTGACCCAAAAACTCCATCATAGACATCAGATTTAGTGTTTATTTACCTGATCATACATCCGTCTCTCATTTCTCCTTTGGCTCTGCAGGGTTTGCCTGGCCTGGAGGGAGCCGGTGGAATGAAGGGCCAGAAGGTGCGTAATGCATGTTTTATTTGTTAGTTCAGTGCATGTGTGCTGAAAGAACATGGCTTTGTTCACTTGTTTGACAGATCTATCTAATACATCGTAGACTACTGTAAATAACTCCCACAGTTCATTCGATTCACTCTTCTTTGTGTTTTTATAGGGTGAAGAAGGACCCAGAGGACCACCGGGACCCGTGAGTGATATACTGCTTCAGTCTGATCTTATGATACTTCAGATTTATCATACACACATGCGCACAGATCATACACATCATTGCGGAGCGCGCAAACCGAAAGTTCAGCCTTCGTGTCATGAATAAAGAGACAATGAGACAATTCATCAACGGTAAAGGATTCAGTGGCAGTGCTGAAGGATTTGTTTTGTAACTTTTGGTAACACTTTAGTTTGAGGAACAATTAGTGGTTTATTACCTGCCTATTATTAAGATATTGACTGTTTATTAGTACTTATAAATTACATATTACACATGAATCCTATTTTACTTTCATAATCCTATCAAAATATCTAAACCCAACTACTACCTTAATAACTATTAATAACCAACAAATTGGGAGTTTATTGAGTCAAATGTTATAGTTTAGTAACATTTGCCTCAATAAACTCCTAATTTGCTGCTTATTAATAGTTATTAAGGTAGCAAATTAGGAGTTTATTGAGGCAAATGTTATAGTTTAATAACATTTGCCTCAATAAAGTAGTTATTAATAAGCAGCAAATTAGGAGTTTATTGAGGCAAATTTTATAGTTTAATAACAAGAATTGTACACTGTAAAAAATATATATTTAGCAGTTTCCATATTTTAAGTGTTTCCTGTTTATTTACGGTTGTGAATTGCATTATGGGACCTTGATCTCTGCTCTGTCGACTTTTCATGTTGATAATTCAACTCTACAGTTTAACAAAGTGACTTTTATTGACATTTTAGTAGTTTAAAATAATATGATGTATAAGAAATTATATATATATATATATATAATGTATATATATAATGTATATATATATATATGTAAAATAACAGAAAATGTACTGGCAGTTTATTACAAGGTTTTTGTATCATAATATACAAAAACAAACCAGGCATTATATCACTTTAATCTATTAAAAATGTTAATAAAAGTCACGTTTTTGAACTTATCAAGGTTTAAAAGTTGTTGGAAGAAAGATCAAAAGTCATATAGTGCAATACAAAAGCATAAATAAATGGGGAAAAATAAAAACATGAATCACAAAAAAATATATTTTTAACAATTTACCTTAAAATGTGGGGGAAAAAGTATGACCAAATGTTTTAAACATTTTGAACAGTGATGTGTGATGGTACACATACTGGTACAGGTTTAGTACACAAACGAATTGAATAGATCCTTGAATAAATTCATTCATCACATGAATGCATATAGTACTCCCAGCTAGAACTTTTGACGCACCATAAAACAAACATCTTGCTTCTACAACAACAAAAATTGCAGCTAGTACATAACTTATATGGCAGAGCTCTGAAGCAGTTTAATATAAACCAAAACAAAGTAAACATATTAGAAAACACAGGCTTATAAATAGCTTCTCAGACGTGCACACCATTTCAGACGTTTTACTGTTAATGTGGGCAGATTTCCACAACACCACCAACAAAGCCAATGGATTGGCGCTTAACCCTACAAGTTGGTTTAATGGAATAACAACCTGAAAACACTGAAAACTGTGTCTAATCATCAAACCTTTTTAAACATGAGCTAAATGTTTAATCACACCTTTAGCCTCAGTAGAGCTGCTATCTTCTTTTTGATGAGTTTTGAATCAGAATGGGGAGCACACTTGACCAAAAACTTGACCTTGCCTAACAGATGCAGAGAGGGAACTGAAAATGCTTTATAATTATTATTTATCATTTTATTAAATAATATGACTCAATAATTAAAATTATATTGATTTAATCAAAAGCCAATGAAATAGCCACAGTGTATTTTTAAGATTTAACTAAATATGTGCATGTCAGGAAAAAAATGAATAATAATAATAATAATAAAATAATGCTAATACATGTTTGAGAAATTCTAAAATAAAAATAAAATGATTATTCCAACTGTTGATTTTATGTATTTTAGTGTTGTTGAGTACTAATAGTTTTGAATTATTTATTGGTGTGTTTGTTTTAATAAATAAATAAATAAATATTATAATTAATTAGTGTATTTATAATATTTAACAAAATATGTATGTGTAAAAAAATCTGTAATATTGAGGTTTTAATTTAGTATGTTAAGAAACTGCTTTATTTTTTATAGTTTAATTTAGTATTTATTGATGTTTATTTGTTAGTTTATTCATTAATATTCAATTAGAAATTTTACTTGAAGTTTTAGCTTATGGTTTGACTTGTCTTAGTATTGTTGAGTAAACTATTACAGTTTTTGCTAATAGATTGAATTATTATTTGATAATTGTGTTTGTTTGTTTGTTTGTTTGTTTGTTTTGAATGTATATATTTTTATATTTAATTTTAGTGTATTTATAATATTTAACAAAATATGTATGTGTGGAAAAGTGAATAACATTTGGGTTACTAGTTTTATTTCAGTATAGTTGAGTAATTGCTTTATTTTTTTAACAGTTTATTTATTAATACATTTTTATGTGTTATTTCATTAATTAACATTTAGTTTAATTGTAACTTTAAAGTTTATTCATTTGGTTTTGTGTCTTATTTTTAAAAGAAGTTTTAAAAGTAGTTTCATATTTTCTTTTAAATCTGATTTTAAGTGGGACGTTTATATGTAAGTTTTAATAATTTGGTTGTGTGTCTTAAAAAAAAATAAACTAAAATAAGTTGTTTTATGTGATTTTAAAAACATATATACCAAACCATACTGAAATCATGATATGAACTGTATCTAAATAACAATTTTTATTATTAAACCCCCTATTAACGTTAATGGTAATCTAAGCGGGTGAGTTTAGTACTTGTAAATGCTTTTTTTTGATTCTCAAAGTGCCAATACCCAATGTCTTGCATTTTTTACAAACCCCCAAAGACCACCAAATCATCTTTAACGTTTAACTGAAGTAACCGAGATCTTGAAATGGAGTAAATTAACAGCACTTTTTCATTTTTTAGGTGAACTGTCACTTTAAGCAGCATCAGTAAGATCTTTCCCGCTATTGTCAGTGGAGAATTTAGTGCATCAGTGCTTCATCTGACTTCTGACTGGTCACTAATAAGAAAACCTTAGAGAGCTGGGAAGCCGAAAGCGTTTTTGGTCGCACTTAGCAAGAAATTTGCAGGTTTGGAACAGCATCGCCGGTGTCAATTAAATCAAAAGGGAGAGACGAAAGGTGCGATTTGACAGCAGGGCACAAAATCAATTGATGCTGCCTGCTGTGTGAATCTCTGGCTAAATGGGAAAAGCGAGATGACGGTGCCCCTTTTAAACCAATTTACAAAGATTCATGAAGCCAAGAAGACTAAAGAATCCAATGGCGCTTTTTTTTTGTTCTGAAACAGCTCATTACGATGATGGCTGACTCGAATGTGAACCTGCTTTTAGGAGTTTGATTATTCCCTCTTCAGTTTGTCATTTGATTGTAGCTGGCTCTCAATGTAGCATGTTGTTTAGAGCTGGTTTTCTTTTAATTAAGGATGAGTAATTCATTTTTTCTTTCTCTCTCTCTCTTTTTTTGCCTGTCCAAGAAAAGAAAATCTTTGAACAACTATAACCTAAATCCTATTTCAAGATTTTAATTACATTCTAGCTCATTGTTAAATGGTAATTAGCTGTTCAGACCAGAGTGAGCCAGTGTGTGTGTGTGTGGCCATAAAAAAGACATTTTGTTTTGTGATGATGAAACCTAGTGAGCTGCCTATTATATTTTAGTTGCATTTATTAAAAATAATAATAATAATAATAGTAATAACAACAGTAATAATAGTTCCTTTATTTCTGCACCACTTCTGTGACAATGGTAATCCCATAATGCTTAGAGGTGGAATTTTTTTTTACAATAACAGTCACTTTACAATGAGATTTCATTAGTTTGTTGTTTTAGGTTTCTTTATGTTAGTTAAATCATATGCTAACATGAACTAATAATGAACAATGCTTGTACAGCATTTATTGATCAAAGTTCAGCATTTACTAATGCTTTATTAAAATCCAAATTCATGCTTGTTAACTATACAAGTAGGCGTACAACAGAGGTGAGTGTTTAAATGCAAAAAGTTATCCAAAAGCGAAGTTGTGGTCACAGGCAAAGAGGTTGATACAGGCGGCAAAACAACATAAACGTGGAACAAAACAAGGCTCAGAAAACACCGCAAGGCTAGATAATAGAATGCTTTGAATTTTTACAGCTAACAAGACTCAGCAATGTGTGTGAGGAAGTGAGGTGTATATATAGTCCACTCTTCATGAGCTACAGCTGTGTGCAAGTAATCAGGGGTCATCCGGAACTGGTGTGTGATTGAGGTGCCTGATGGGAAATGTAGTGCAGTTCGGTGGCAGAATTGTAGTTTGTGTGATAGTGAATGTTTTCCAGCGATCTGCAAGGGCTAGATCGCTGGCGATCATAACATTAGCATTAGTTAATGCACTGTGGGTTAACATGAACTAACAATGAACAACTTTATTTCCATTAACATTAACAAAGATGAATAAATAATGCAATAAAAGATTTTTTTTGTTTTCATGTTAGTAATACAATATCTAGCATTAGCTAATACAATCTTATTGTAAAGTCTTACCACAGTAACATATGAAGAGTGAAGAGATGCAAAAACCTCTAAGTGCCATCTGGAATTTTCATCTACAATGAGCATTTTTCTAAGCATCTTATGTTTATGTCCAGTTATGTCCTGTTAAAAAGCGATGAAAAGAGCCTATTCTTTGCCAAAAAAGTTAAATTACTGAACCTAGACATAGGAGCCTGATAAAAATGCTAATTTTAGAAGAAAAATTCAGATGGCACTTTGGGGTTTTAACATCTATAGAGCCTAATTGAATCTAATATATTTACTGTAAACCATTCTTCTAGAAATATTGAAAGAAATATTGACCAAAAATTGCAGGGATGCATTCAAAGTGTCAAGGAATTCTGAAAACAACTCAAACAAACTGCAATAAATGTTTTTTGAACATCAAGCATTTTATAATTATTTCTAAGGAATCATTTAATTCTGAAACTGTTCATCATCATTCATTTATTTTCATAAACTGTATTAAAAATAGAAAAGAACACTAATAATAATGCATTACAATATTAATGTATACCTTATTTGTGAATCAAATAATGTTGAATCTATTTTTTTTTAAATGTACCTGAGTTTTTTTTTTTTTTTTTTACAATAGTGTACATTTATTTTTAAGAATAGTTATAAAATAAACTTTTCCAAATGTAATCAATTTATAAATCTACCACATTAGGTAAATAAAAAACAAAAAACAAGTACTTAAAATTTTAATTGAATGACAGTTGTGGTAACACTTTAATTTAGTCACAGTTCTGTTCATTAGTAGTTATAAAGTATGATCTTATTCTGCATCCCTAATCCTACCCAAAACCTAAACCCAACTTCTACCTTGTTAACTATTAATAAACAGCTAATTAGTAGTTTATTAAGCTAGTAGTGTTAGTTAATGGTTTGTTAATATCATAAATTGTGACCTTGTGTGTCACAAGTGTTGTCAGAATTGCATTTTTAATAGCTAATTTAAGATGATTTTACCCAATATTTATGTGCACTTTTTTGTTTGAAATGAGTCACTTGAGATGTCTTTTTACTTATGATGTAATCTTACGGTAATAGGCCATTTCCTATGCAGAGACTACAGAAAAAAACAAGTTTTGGAGCAGAAGTCATATATTTTGCAAGCATTTATTAAAAAACTAATAATAATTAATTAAACAAAATCCTCATATTCACTGTTTAGCCCAACTTAGTCTTAAAGCTCCATCAGGCTTCCTGTTGTGTCATCTTTATTCATGGACTTTACACAGTTTAACACAGTAGATGGATCCAACAAAACAATCCTCCAGCACTGCTGACTGAAAGCCGTCAGAGTGACTGACAGACTATTAGACCTGCTGGTGTCTAATGGCTAAATGGATAAAGCCATGAAGCAGATTGAGAGTCTGACTGATGCCTGAAGAGGCTCTGTTTGCTGGGCTCTTGCCGTAGTAAAAGGCTCTTGCCATTTTAAATGTCATACGCCCTGGATTAATGCTAATCTTTTGCGTCGAGGCCGTCCAGACGGTTGAGAAAGAGCAAGAGGAACTTCTGTTTCCGATCATGTGAAGATGCTGAGGTTATTACTGAAGTGGGATTGTAGAAAATGTTTAATCTTCTGGTCTTTAATGGTGATTCCTATAAAGAATGTTGAAATCTTGAACAACTACTTTTTTGTGGGTTTAGAGTTCATATTAGTCCACAGTTGATTCAATGGTGCCTCGTATGATCATTGATGTAACAGTCTTGGTTCAAATGAATATTAAAGATGTTGTTTTCTTCATTTAGGTCATGACAGCACATGGATTGAGGCTTTCTGGACCTGTAAGTTGAGATGTTAGGCTTTTCATTACATTTACTGTACATGCACTGTGAAAAAAATTCTTTGTATATTGAGATTCACTGGTGTTTTTTGTTTATTTATGGTTATGAATTGCATTATGGGACCTTTGCGTCCGCTCTGTCAACTTTTGATGTTAAAAAAAAGTTGAATGAAGTGCATTTTATTAGTTTGAAACAATATATTGTATAAGAAGTCTGTAAAATAGCAAAAAAAAATTACTAGCAGTTTATTACCAGGTTTTTGTACCATAATTGACAGCACTTCAAACTATTAACAATGCCAAGAAAGTCACTTTTTCAAACATTACTTAACATCAAAAGTTGCCGGAGGACAAATCAATGTCCCATAGTGCAGTTTAAAAGCTGAAATAAACAACAACACCAAAATTATGAATCACAACATTCAAAACAATTCGACATTTTTTCAGTGTGATATAGTGTTGTCAATGGCGTTTGTATTTATGTCATATTTAATATAGTTGTTTTGAAACTGTATTTTTTCTTAATATTAGCTTTTTTAATGCTATTTTGCTAATGCAAATTTATCATTTGAAAATAAACAGTTAATTATATAAAAATAAAGAAATCAATTGAATTTTTTTATTTCTTCATTTTAAATCGCCTTTTTTATTCAGACAAGCTTCCTCTTAGACTAATGTTTATCAGTGGTATAAAATAAAAAATATATTTTATTTATACCCACTGATATATATTTTATTAAACACACTGTAGTCAAATCTAGAATAAAAATATAAATAAATATAAACAAAATTTCAGTCATATGAGTTTTAATAACAGTCAGTTGAAATATAACCATGCATACCCTTGATGAATAACCTCTATGCATGATTTTGTTGTTTTTTTTCTCTTTCTTTCTCTCATCCATGAGGGGGAAGGAAGTGAGAAAGACCAGAAAGGAGAGAAAGGAGACCAGGTTAGTAAGCAAACATTAATATCATGGATCTACATCAGTTTGTAAGATTATTAAAAAGTTTGACTTATGTTGATTGTTCAAAGTTTTGGCAGCATTATCTACAACAACAAAAAAAACGCAATGATTACAATGGACAGCCAGTCAGATCTTATCTGTCAGATGTTAGTTGAGTCACAAAAAGGCTTTTAAAGGAGGCACTCAATGGTATTTTAAAAGCACAGACACATAAAAAGGTGTTTTTCGACCTTGATAGTCTGTTGTTCCACTCTGGGTTCTTTTGAAAATGGGATTTTGTACATCGTGGTCAGCATTTGCTCTTGTTTCTCCAGGGTGAAAAAGGGGCTGAAGGATCACAAGGTCTACAGGTAAATAATAAAAATTCTGTAAAAGTATTGACCCTTTAGTGTGCTTTATTTATTAGTTTGTGTCATTTGTGCATTGCAGTCAATAGTTTCCTAACTTGTACAGCAAATGTATTTTTTTGTAATATAAAAATAATAAGAAAAAGAATACAGAATCTATTATATTACAGAATCTTTCCATGTAATATGTGTAAAAATTCTATATACATTTTAGTTTAGTTTAGTTTAGTTTAGTTTAGTTTAGTACAGTCGTGGCCAAAAGTTTTGTGAATTGCATAAATATTGGAAATTGGAAAAGTTGCTGCTTAAGCTTTTATAATAGCAATTTGCATATACTCCAGAATGTTATGAAGAGTGATCAGATGAATTGCATAGTCCTTCTTTGCCATGAAAATTAACTTAATCCTGAAAAAATCCTTTCCACTGCATTTCATTGCTGTCATTAAAGGACCTGCTGAGATCATTTCAGTAATCGTCTTGTTAACTCAGGTGAGAATGTTGACGAGCACAAGGCTGGAGATCATTATGTAAGGCTGATTGGGTTAGAATGGCAGACTTGACATGTTAAAAGGAGGATGATGCTTGAAATCATTGTTCTTCCATTGTTAACCATGGTGATCTGCAAAGAAACGCATGCAGCCATCATTGCGTTGCATAAAAATGGCTTCACAGGCAAGGATATTGTGGCTACTAAGATTGCACCTAAATCAACAATTTGTAAGATCATCAAGAACTTCAAGGAAAGAGGTTAAATTCTTGTTAAGAAGGCTTCAGGGCGTCCAAGAAAGTCCAGCTTGCGCCAGGATCGTCTCCTAAAGAGGATTCAGCAGTGAGATCGGAGTGCCACCAGTGCAGAGCTTGCTCAGGAATGGCAGCAGGCAGGTGTGAGCGCATCTGCACACACAGTGAGGCGAAGACTTTTGGAAGATGGCCTGGTGTCAAGAAGGGCAGCAAAGAAGCCACTTCTCCCCAAAAAAACCATCAGGGACAGATTGATCTTCTGCAAAAAGTATGGCGAATGGACTGCTGCTGACTGGGGCAAAGTCATATTCTCCGATGAAGCCCCTTTTCGATTGTTTGGGGCATCTGGAAAAAGGCTTTGTCCGGAGAAGAAAAGGTGAGCGCTACCATCAGTCATGTGTCATACCAACAGTAAAGCATCCTGAGACCATTCATGTGTGGGGTTGCTTCTCATCCAAGGGAGTGGACTCACTCACAATTTTACCCAAAAACACAGCCATGAATAAAGAATGGTACCAAAACACCCTCCAACAGCAACTTCTTCCAACAATCCAACAACAGTTTGGTGAAGAACAATGCATTTTCCAGCACGATAGAGCACCGTGCCATAAGGCAAAAGTGATATCTAAGTGGCTCGGGGACCAAAACGTTGAAATTTCGGGTCCATGGCCTGGAAACTCCCTAGATCATAATCCCATTGAGAACTTGTAGTCAATCCTCAAGAGGCGGGTGGACAAACAAAAACCCACTAATTCTGACAAACTCCAAGAAGTGATTATGAAAGAATGGGTTGCTATCAGTCTGGATTTGGCCCAGAAGTTGATTGAGAGCATGCCCAGTCAAATTGCAAAGGTCCTGAAAAATTGCACTGCAACACTGCAAATACTGACTCTTTGGATAAATGTCATGTAACTGTCGATAAAAGCCTTTGAAACGTATGAAGTGCTTGTAATTATATTTCAGTACATCACAGAAACAACTGAAAAAAGATCTAAAAGCAGTTTAGCAGCAAACTTTTTGAAAACTAATATTTGTTTCATTCTCAAAACTTTTGGCTACGACTGTACTTTGGTGGCCCGGGTCTCCTGGTAAAATCAGCATTAACCTTTTCAAATGAAATGATGCAAATTTATTCTGAAATGTTCTAGAAAATCGCACCAATTTCTGAAAAAGATTTCCCTCTTTCTTCTGCTTCTACTTATTCACTTTACCTCTCATGAAGGGCGCTGCTGGACTGACAGGTCCACCAGGACTTGAGGTATGAACTTCTGTCTCCTTAAAGCTCATTTTTGACATCTTGTGTGATTTAACCAGAATAGAAAGAGCATTAAAGTCGTTCTACTGTAGCATGAAGCGATTATTGTTGCACTTGTGAACATGCTTGAAACAGCAAAAGAGCAGTTTTTCACAAATCCTGCTGGTTAAGTGACCAGTACCTGAAGCTGGGTTAAATAGGTTGTGTCATTCTAACCAAGGTCACAAAAGCTTCTGATTGTGGGCTTTTATTAGTCTCAGAAAACTCCAAACGCTACAATTTGATTCTAGAATAAACTCGAGTAGCTGAAGCTTTCAGAGCATGTTTTCACCTATTCTCTTTGTCAGAGTAAGGCACAAACCAATTTCACATTTTCCACACATTTCATTTAGTGACGTAGAGTTTGACCTGAAATAAGGTGACAATGCTCAAGTGAAGAGATTTGAACATGTTTTTTGTTTTTTTTTCACAGGGAAAAGTGGGTCCGCTAGGTCCTGTTGGTCCCCGTGGTCTTCTAGGAGACCCGGTAAGTATTATTAGTAATGTTTAATTGTGAAAATGTTTATTGTAATTCATATTTAATGTCATGTAATTATGTAAAATAAATAGAAGGTATTATTAGAGATGTCCAAAGATGATCTTAAATATCATTTTCATCATATTGAGGGTCAGTTAAAGGTATAGTCTTTTATTCAGACGCCACTTGTTGCAAACCAGAGTTTCTTGCTTCTGTTCTTCTTCTATAAAAGAAGATATTTTGAAGAATGTTGAGAACTGGCTGCCATTGATAGATTGTTTTTTGATAGATAGATTTCCTCATCTTCATCAGATCACAAATTAAAATATTTTTGTTGAAATCCAAGAGCTCTCATAGGCAGAAATGGTTGTTAGATGTTAGAAGTCCCGAAAAAGAACCAAAAACACTGTCAAAACTGACAATGGTAAAACTGTAATCAAACAAAGCTACAAGAACACTTTTGTGCACCAAAAAAACCTGTAAAACAATGTTCTTTAGATCATTAAAATGTTCTTAAAACTAAAAAAAGTGTATCTTTTAACAACTGTTCACTGAAAAATGTGTTTAGGGAAGTTAAAAATAGTTCTTATATAGCATCCCCTTTATTTTTAAGAGTGAGTACCACATGAAAACCATTTTAGTTTTCCAAAGAACCTTTCAGTGCGTTCTTAAATTAATAACAGTTTTCGTAGTTTGAAGAACCTTTTTTCCATCATGAATAACCTGTTGTACAATAGCAGGGTGTCCGCGGGTCTTAGAAAGTCTTAAATCTCAAATAATTTTAGGCCTTAAAAAGTCTTTAATTGACTGAAATGTTGTGTTGTTGGTCTTAAATCATTTTTAAACAGGTCTTAATTTTCCTTTGTTCATGTAAAGCTACTAAATCTGGCCAACACCCATGCAATGACCAACAATCCACCTCAATAAAAGTTTTTAAATATCTATTTAAAAAGGACATTTTTAACTTATGGTTTAATTATTTTCCTCGCAATAACATTTGTTTAAAAGTTCTCTGTTTATTTACTGCTGAGGACACTGAGCTGGACAGACTGTTGTGCATGCATGTAGTTTATTCATTCATTAATTTTCCTTCGGCTTAGTCCCTTATTCATCAGGGGTCGCCACAGTGGAATGAACCGCAAACTTATCCAGCATATGTTTTACACAGTGCATGCCCTTCCAGCCGCAACCCAGTACTGGGAAACACCCATACACACTCATTCACACACACACACACACACACAAGCACTCATACCCTACGGCCAATTTAGTTAATCCATTTCACCTATAGCGCATGTTTTTGGACTGTGGGGGAAACCGAAGCACCCAGAGGACACCCTCGCAAACGCGGGGAGAACATGCAAACTCCACACAGAAATGCCAACTGGCCTAGCCAGGACTCGCACCAGCGACCTTCTTGCTGTGAGGCGACAGTGCTAATTACTAAGCCATCGTGCTGCCCATTTAGTTTATTATAGTTTTTAAAACATTTCTCCATTTTTTTTTATATATATATTTTTTTAATTTAAAGAAAGGTTATGTTGAAAAAAAAGTTTATGTATACGACTAGAGCTTGCTTGTTTTGACACAATATTAAAAATATGTTCTTTATTGTTTATCATTATTGTTTTTTGATAAAAATCTTTTCCAACTGAGCCATTTGAAGAAATACTTAGTGCTTAGCTCTGTATAAGGCCGAAATTCCATTAATAATGGACTTAAAAATGTCTTAAGTCTTAATTTTAACTTGGTGAAACCTGCAGAAATCCTGAATAGGTGCCAATGCAATCTTAAAAATAAAGGTTGTTTTTTGGCTTTGATGGTTTCATGAAGAACATTTGCCACCAATGGAACCTTTTTATTACACAAACGATTCACACTCTAAAAAAAAAGTTCTTTATGGCACCTTTATTCTCAATATCATCAAGATTTAAAGGTAAATCTTTTGATGACACCCTAATGACCACATAGCAACACAGGAAACACTCATTAGAATATCCTTGCCACCACATAGCAATGCTTTGGCAACACCTCAGCGTAATGATGTTGAGTCATGCACCAAAAATCGAGTATTATTTTAATCACGCTTTCCACATCCATTTAGTTTTCCCACTCATTTTGCTCACACAGAAGAAGACAATGCACGTATAAATAACAAAGGAGAGAAGAATGAGGCTGCGGAGCTGTAAATTGTTGCACAGACAATCAGCAATCAATCGGTAATCTGGAAATTAATTTGCGGGGACGGGTACATCTGAGTTCTCTACGTGTGGCAGGAAAACGCATCAGCATCACAATCTGTTCTCTGCACCTGCTTCTGCTAACAAGCATCTGCCTGTATTCCAGGAAGACACTGCAATAAAGGGATCAAACCACAAGCGAAGAGCACTGTTCATTTTAACAGCTAATTAAGATTTAGTTTCAGACTTTTGACTAAAATGCTGTTAGTTTTAGTCATATCCTAGTCTGAATCGTTTTCGTTCGCTACTCTAGATTTGTCGACTAAAGATTAGATTAGATTAGATCTTGACAACTTTATTGTGATTGCACATGTACAAGTACAAGGCAGCGAAATGCAGTTTAGGTCTAACCCGGAGTGCAATAGCAGCAAGTGCAGGATATAGGTATAAGTTACAAAGTGCAATTATAGAAAAACTATGGTGATATGTACAGATGGATGTACTAGGAACATTATATACAGGTTGTATTAACTGTGAACAGAGATTTACAATAGATGAATATATGTACAGGTTGCTATTAATAATCAGAGGTATGCAGATAGACATGATGACATAAACATAATTACAAATGTATATGTACTGTGGGTATGTACAATTCAAGATGAATTAGTGCAACGTATTGCGATGAATATGTGCAATTTTAATTGTGCAAATGTTAAATAATAAATAATGCACTGTTTATAGGGAGTGTAAGTTATGAGGAGAGTGTGGGGGTGTATGAGGGGGGAAAAAGAGTCTGTGGGGGGCAGAGTTCAAAAGGGAGACAGCTCTGGGGAAAAAGCTGTTCCTCAGTCTGCTGGTTTTTGTCCGGTGGAACCTGAAATCTAATGGTTTAGTTATAGATGAGTATGATGAAACATATGAACAAACACAGATTTAGCTGTTTTGATATACCAATAAATTAAAACACTTCATAATCATAAAATGCATTATTATAACCTAGATACAATCTGCCAATAGGGTAAGCAAAATAATCTTGTTTTTGCTTTGAAATAAGGTTATTTTACTCCATTGGCAGATTATTTAGCTTGTTTTAAGGACAAAATCGCTTAATTTTGATATGTTATTTCTAAAAACAAGACAATATTTTGTATGTGTCTAGAAAATGCTTCTTGATTTAAGAATTTTTTAAGATTTGGACTAGAAACAAGACAAAAACTTTAAGTAAGAAACATTTTTTGCCATATACTGTACTAATTAAGTTACAATAATTAAATGACTTTCCCTTTTTCTTTTGTTTACTGTATATAGGGATATACCTATATCTTTTAGGCCATGTCCACACTAAAACATTTTTTTAAACATGTAATATTCTTACGGCAACAAAAAACATATTTTTTTGACACTGTACAAAGTGGATACAATGCAGTTTTCAAGTCACAGTGTGGACCGAAAATGGAGACTTTCAAAGAAACGATGATGCATTTTTAGTTCATTTTAATTTTAGTGATCAAGTTAACTAAAATGGTGGATGACATTGTGCAGCAGTAGTTTTGGATGCTCTCCTTTTGGACAGCATTGTTAAAGATTAATGTCAGTTTGTACATGATCCAGATTGCTTTGCTTCAAAGCACACAGAATGTTTATTTAGCTGTTTTGGCACATCTCCCAGTCTATAAACTTGCTCGCTTTTGCAACTTTATACTCCTGTGTTACAGAAATCCTAGTCTTAGTTTAGAATTTAATGGTGCATTGTCCAACTTAAAAAGTTGTTATTACCATTAGCATTTTATTACCATTAGTATAATACTTAAAAGCAAAACAGCAGGCGAAAGTAATCACCTTCAGTGTAATTTGTGAAAATGACAGACAGCCTTCAACTTTTTCCATATTTAAAAAAAGAAATTAAAAATAAAGTCATGTCTCCAGAGACGTGTTTCAATGCGTGTGCTTTTGGTTTATCAACATTTTTGAATGTTTAATAAAACATCCAATAAATACTTGCTTACAGTTCAGATGTTCTTCTAACCTCCCTGTCTTAGGTCTGATATTATTATTAGTATTTTACCAGATTGTCCCTTCTCATCATAGTTTTTGTCTCATTTCCATAGTGATGAAAAATATTTGTCATCAAAATGAACACTGATGAAGCACTGAAGTGAATGTGTGTTATCTCTGATTTTTCCAGGGTTCTGCCGGTCTGATAGGACTGCCTGGGAAAGATGGAATGAAAGGAGAAAAGGTACAGTACATGTCACTGGGACAGCATGTTTCTGATGTGGCATTGTTTAGAAGAAGGGCTGTGCTTTGCTTGCACATTTCCAGAGTTTGCACCAGCTGTGAGCTGATAAACAGCTGGGTGCTGAAATAGTTTGAGGCGTCTCACAGAATTAATGCTTTGTTGTTATGTATTGGGTACTGTGGAAGTCAAAAATGTGACGTTTCTGTTTAGATACTGGTAAACAAAATAACTGGTCGTTTGTGTTTCACATAATTTTATCATCACACTAAAGCCATTTTTGTTACTTGTATGTACACTGTATATACTATACCATAGACTGATATATACTGAGTATATACTGATATTATACTATATGTGTATATTTTTTCCCCCAATTTCTGTTTAACCCAAAGAAGACACATTTCAACACATTTCTAAACATAATAGTTTGTTCTGTAGACAATCGAGAAAAAAAATATTGCTTAAGGGGGCTAATAATATTGACCTTTTTTAAATTAAAAACTGCTTTTATTCTAGTCGAAATAAAACAAATAAGACTTTCTCCAGAGGAAAAAATATTATAGGAAATACTGTGGAAAAATTCCATGCACTGTTAAGCATAATTTAGGAAATATTTGAAAAAGAAAGGAAAACAATTTACAGGAGGGCTAATAATTGTGACTTCAGCTGTATATATATATTAACAGAAATACATTTAGATGCATGAAATAAATGTTTAACATTGTGTATTAAATAACTACAATTAAAGTTAGTACAATAATAAGACATATTTAAAAACACAACAAAATTACTAATACTATAAAATGAAAAGGAAAATCTAAATATAAAAACTAATTCATACAATTAAAAAATAAAATATTATCTCAATAATAAAAAATAACACTGATTTTAATATTTCAAATTGATTATGTATTATATTGTTATTTTATGTATGAGCAATATCACACGAGTAGCAGTTCGATATGGCTGTATATCAGCACTGGTGGGAAGCGTGTGTTGCCCCTTAGCATCCCACCAGTGCTGATATACAGCCATATCGCACTGCTACGAGTGTGATATTGCGTTTATACAACAGTTCGACGGCACAATCGTGTATATAAAAAAGAAAATCAAACACGGAGAGTCTAAAAACCCTTTTGTATTAGGAACTACTTTCTTCCACCATTCATCGGCAGCGGACGTCAGAACAGCAGAAGCAGTTACTGATTCACCAACGTCACTTTAGAGGTAGTGTTTGAATGGTTCTCTATCGTAATGTCTAAAGTTAAGACAAAACAGGTGATTTTGCTGACATTTTAAGATTATAAGGCTGAACGTGGCATGAAATGCCATCCGTCTACAGAGATATCTCCTTACAGTATTAGTCTATTACAGTCTACAGTATTTCTCTGTTGCAATCAGGATATCACAACAATTAACACTGAAAAAAGCAGCGCAATCACTACCAGATTACTGTTGTGTTTGCGATAAGGAAAAACGCTAAACACATGCGGCCATTTCTTCTTTCTGTCACACATTACTGATATGCGAGTCCCATCTCACACTTAATACACTACAATTATATGGCATAAATACAGCACTACAACATACAAAAGAGAGAGATCGACTTAGAATATCACTTACCAGTTTAATAATGATTTGATCAGCTGTAGTTAGAAATTACGCTGTTTAAATCTTCTAAGGGCTTATTATGCGGTCCTGTCGCCATCTTGTGGATAGACAACGTCAACCGTCTTTGGTCTGCTCTGTATGGCAAGCTAATGGCCGCCGACACGCTACCTCTCAAAAATTATAAATATTTTAAAATAGGCACTATCCTTATA
>CAIGQV010003909.1:9552883-9574527 GCA_903798115.1 Danio jaintianensis | reverse complement strand
GAAAAAAAACCTCGAGAGAAACCAGGCTCAGTTGGGCACGACCATTTCTCCCATGGCCAAACGTCTTGTGCAGAGCTGCAGTCTAGGCGCCGGAGGCTGGTGAACGCTGGACGTCAGCGAAGACTCGTTTGTCACTCGGGTCTCACAGGAATCAGTCTCATGCTCTCCACTCCTCCATGACCACCACAGCAGCTGCTCAGGATACGGCCTGGTCCGGGATTATGGAAACCTTGGGATCATCTCTTCACAGGTCTTGGATTACATTAGTGGCACTGCATAGTCTCTGGGGGCCTCGGGATGAGTATCCCCAGGTGGAAATAAAGAATAAAGAGAATAATTAGCGTAGCTGCTGTTCATAGTGTATATAAACGAGATGCAAAAACCTGCGTGGAGCACATTCATGCATCATACCATTATGCAATGCATTGAGTGTATGCTTTACTAAAAAGATAGGTCTTTAATCTAGTTTTGAATTGAGAGAGCGTGTCTGAGCCTCGGACATTATCAGGAAGGCTATTCCAGAGTTTAGGAGCCATAAATGAGAAGGCTCGACCACCTTTACTCGACTTTGCTATTCTAGGTACTACCAGCAGCCCTAAATTTTGAGATCTTAAAGAGCGGGTTGGATTGTAGCGAGACAGAAGGTTGGTTAGATAAACAGGTGCTAAATTATTTAAAGCTTTATAGGTAAGAAGCAATATTTTATAATCAATACGGAACTTAACAGGCAGCCAGTGTAAGGAGGATAAAATTGGGGTGATATGATCATATTTTCTAGACCTGGTAAGAACTCTGGCAGCTGCATTTTGCACTAGCTGAAATTTATTAATAGAGGATGCTGGGCAACCAGCGAACAGAGCATTACAGTAATCCAGCCTAGAAGTCATGAAAGCATGAACTAGCTTTTCTGCATCTGAGATGGATAGCATACTTCGTAACTTAGCGATATTTCTCAGATGAAAGAAGGCGGTTTTTGTGACATGGGAGATATGATTTTCAAAAGTTAAATTGCTGTCTAGTATAACACCCAGATCTTTCACAGTAGAGCTAATGCTAACTTTGTGTCCCTCTAATTGCAGGTCGAGTTGTGAGATCTGCTGTGTACAGGATTTAGGCCCAATAAGTAATAATTCTGTTTTGTCTGAATTTAAGAGAAGGAAATTGTTGCTCATCCAGTCTTTAACATCTTTAATACATTCAGTTAGCTTAGACAGTTCAGATGTCTCATCAGGTTTTGTTGAAATATATAATTGAGTGTCATCTGCATAGCAGTGAAAGCTGATCCCGTGTCTTCTTATAATGTCTCCCAGGGGTAGCATGTATATTGTGAACAGCAAAGGGCCTAAAACTGATCCTTGAGGCACCCCATACTGTACTGGCCTGACCTGTGAAAGCTGTCCATTTATATTCACAAACTGGTAACGGTCAGTTAAGTATGACTTAAACCATTGTAGAGCCTGTCCCCGGACACCTGTAGAATTTAAGCGATCTATGAGGATATTGTGGTCGATGGTGTCAAATGCAGCACTGAGATCAAGTAAAACTAATAACGAGATGCACCCTTGGTCAGCAGCTTAGAGTAAATCGTTGGTTATTTTCACTAATGCAGTTTCTGTACTGTGATGAGGCCTGAAACCTGACTGAAACACTTCAAAAACATTGTTCATCTGCAGAAAGGAGCATAATTGGGCAGAAACAACTTTTTCTAGTATTTTAGACATAAATGGAAGATTTGAAATAGGCCTATAATTAGCTAAGTTGCTGGGGTCCAGTTGTGGTTTCTTAATAATAGGCTTAATAAAAGCTAGCTTGAAAGGATTTGGAACATCGCCTAAAGACACACACACACTCATACACTACGACCAATTTAGTTCATCCAATTCACTTATATCGCATGTCTTTGGACTGTGGGGGAAACTGAAGCACCCGGAGGAAACCCACGCAAACACTGGGAGAACATGCAAACTCCACATAGAAATGCCAACTGATCCAGCTGGGACTCGAACTAGCAACCTTCTTGCTGTGAAGCGACTGTGCTACCCACTGAGCCACCGTGCCACCCTTGTTAGAGCAGTTCATTTGAATAAATGTGAACACTACCATCTGAACTTTACTTTGTACCATACAAATGAATTAATGATAAAAAGAGGCATTTCAATGCACTTCTACATTAACTCTAGTGTGGTTTAACCTAAATTTGAATGCAGCATTCATCCAATGACATCTGAATGAACCAAAAACAGGACATGATTTCACAAAATGTGAGTTTTACAGTAGTAATCTAAAATGTATTTCCCCAGGGGTCTCCAGGTGTGCCAGGATTGCCTGGATCTACTGGCCGCACAGGTTCACAGGTTAGGCTTTGTGGTCACTTGGTTTTGTCGAATAATCTTTTTATTAATTGTATTGTCTCTAAATAAAATGATGCCTCATGCATATTCCTCTGAATCTAGGGAATTAATGGCAGACCAGGAGCTGCTGGACCCCCAGGATTAAAGGGAGAACGGGTAAGCATAATTAAGTGATAAAATCTTTGTTAATTATTTGAAATATCATAAAGGGCCTTTAAAATGATAAAACTAAACCTACAGTAGAGATCACAGTAGTTTTATCTTCTTGGGGTGCAACAAGTAGCAAGTAAAAAAAAAAAAATCTGACTATACATATAAAAAACACTATACGTTTTTCAATTAAAGTAATTAGAGTTGGACAACATGAAGCAAACAAATGGAAATGAGATTTGTGAAATAGTTATTTTAAAATGCTATTTCTGTTAAAAATTATCCTTTGGACTTACTCACTTATCACTCACTCAAATATTTTGTGATGACTTTTTTTTGTAGTGGCATTTTTTGTCATTTTGGTTTCCACTGAAATTTATGACAGCACATAATGACAGCATTTTACATTTTTGATAATTTTATTCAGCAAATAGAACACTTTTGTTGGATATTATTAGGAAGTAATAATGAAGAAATGCGGTCTTTATTTACTAATTCTTAAGGCTGATTTATACTTCTACGTTGAGTGATTGGCGTGACCCACGGCGCCTGCCTTGCGCATAGCTTCTGAACGCTACCTTAATGTACAAGAAGCTAAAACTCGCTCATTTAGAGGCGGGAACCGGCGGACGTGCAACAACTTTAATCATTAGGCAAACACAAAACAAAAGTTTCCATCTGGAGCTCCTTCACGGGACTCGACACTTGTAAACAATCGCTTCATCAGGCTCATGGCTCTCAGCACCGCCCACACTCATTACCGCTACCAAGCCGACCAATCACAGAGCTTGTGCTATACGTTGTTGTGACATGTAGTAAGATTTTTTGAGAGGTGTGCGTCAGCTTCAGCCATGGCGAGGGGTCTGCGTCCGCGCGAAGGCTGCGCCGGATATACGCGTGCGATTGATGCAGAAGTATAAATAAGCCTTTAATGTTGTCATAACTCTAAGTAAAATGAGACATTTTAATGCTTTAAAATGTTATAAAAGTGGTCTATTCACACTATCAGTCTTATGAGGCCACGTGATTTGATAGAATTCATCTTCATCGTTTGACATATTTGAAATATTCTACAAAAGAGTGTAAAAATGACCAAATGTGAATTTTATATTTTTCTCTTTTTCACTTTCCATAACAGTATAGTTGTTTGAGCCATCTTCATCAGTATGAGTCACACACACTGTCTGATAAATGACTGGAGTAATTCTCTCAAAACAGTAGGCGGGAGATAGTGAATATGCCGCTCTGTGTTGGATGAGCTCGCGGTGCGCCCTGCGGTGTTTCAAATATACACCAGAAAGGGAATAGAGGCATTTTTCATCGGTTTTCATCAGCTGGTCAACTCCGCTGAGAGGCAACCCAATAAAGCCAGGTGGCATCGAGTCTGTCCTCAAAACTTCCAAAAAGCTTTATCTGAAAGCTGTTATTATTCACACCATTAACACTGGCCCTGACTCTCTGTGCAATAATATACTGTGTTTGGAGGGGGAAAGTTTGTGTTATGCATGTAAAAAAAAAAAAAAAAAAAAAAAAAAAAGAGATATCTTTTTTTTTTCTTTTGTACCAGGGCAGCGAAGGACCGCAGGGCCAACCCGGACCTCCTGGACCCGCTGTAAGTTCTGCTGATGATTGCAAACGTTTTAGTTTGAAATCTGAAGATGTGAAAGTTTAAAAGGGGCATTTTCTGTGCTGAGAAAGTGTGCAAAAAACATAAATTATTTTCAGCAAGATTACGCATAAAGTTTTTTCATTGGTGCCACATAGATTGCTCTGCCCCATACTGGCACCACCTGGTTGAAATGCTGTTAACATTCATTTTTTTCTTTGATAATGGAACAGTATTTATCCTTTACTTTATCCCATTTACAGCCTCATAGTTGACTCTGAATATTAAAATGACAAAAAAGTACTATTAAAAATACTAAAATATATATGTACAGCAATAAATACAGTGGGGGGAATAAGTATTAAACATGTCACACTTTTTCCTTAGAAAACATATTTCTAAAAGTGTTGTTGACTTGACATTTTCACTGGGTGTTGGTAACAATACATACATATATGCAAAGAAAACAAATCTGATTCGTTTACAAATTAAGTTATGTGTAATAAAATGAAATGACGCAGGGAAAAAGTATTGAACACATGAAGAAAGGGAGGTGTAGAAAGGCAGTGAAAGCCCAGTCAGCAGCTGAAATCTCTCAGTAGTTCTTCAGCAATTTGTCTCTGTAAATGAATATTAGCTGCTTCAGTTCAATATCTACATTATCAGGATGATGAAGATGAAACCAGGGTGGACATTTCAGTAAGACAATGATCTAAAACACAGCCAAGGAAACTCTCAAATGCTTTCAGAGAAAGAAAATCAAGTTGTAGAATGGCCCAGCCAATCACCTGACTTAAATCCAATAGAAAATCCAAAATAAAGATCAGATTTGATAGACGAGACCCACAGAACCATCAAGATTTTTACACTCTGTTGAAGTCTGTGAAAAAACTCACACCTGAGCAATTCATGCAACTTCATTCTCAACATGAGAGGCGTCTTTAAGCTTCCTTCACCAAAAAAGTATTTTATATAAAGTATTAAATACATTTCAATAGTTCAGTACTTTCTCCTTGTGTCATTTCATTGTTATTACACAACGCATTTTTCAGATTTTTATTTTTGTATTGTTTGGGTTTTTACCAAAAATTGGTTCAATTCAATGTCAACAGCTCCTTTAAAAATATTATTCCCAGGAAAAAACATGACGTGTTCAATACGTATTTTCCCCACTCTATGTGTATTTGATTTAGAAAATAATCTCCAATTGAAACAAATATTTATACTTGTATTTTTGCTCAGTTTGAGTGTTGGATTAAAATGTTCTCTCTTTCTCTCCTTGAGTATTATACTATATGGTTCATAGAAGCCTGATGCTGCAAATATTTAATAAAACATTATATATTTTTTTACATATATAATTAGTTTAAAAATGTAATAAACTGCTCCGTAAAAAAAAGAAAAAGATCAAATTTTTCTTTTTCTTATGTCATCTAAATTAGGCACTAGCACAACTTGAGACATAAATATTAGATTCAGCAGCTCATTTAACCATGTGGCTGTCATGTCAGTCATCATAAGCTGCAAAAGCCATTGTCTTCAGCACAACAGCTCATTTCAATGGAACAGTTTAAACTCACTACAGTACAGGTTATAAAGCATGTAATGCTCTAATTAACACATTAAAGCTATTATGCTTTTTTTAGCTGGATGTTATGCCTCAGATATCCCAGACACACTATGAGGACATCCGAGACATAACAACATTTATTTTTCCATAGTGTAAATGCCCCCAAACAGTTTTTGTGTATTTCTCTTTAAATGTAAATGCTCCTCTCCCCCTTTTTAGAAGAGGGTGGTGCCTTTACAACTCATGGCTCTGTTACTCTAGTAGACCAGACTAAATATATTCATATGCATTTATGCCTTGTGCCTTCCTGGAGATCTATTTAAGTCTTGTGAGTTTAAACTCCTAATATGTATTTCTCAGATTATGTCAGTGATAAAGTTCTTTTTTTGCACCAACCGTCAAATACACACAAAGTTATGCCAAAAGCACAAAAAAAAGTGCTACAATGTGTAATACATCAAAAGAAACTTCACAGAATTGCATGTATATCAGTATATTAGATCTGTGAATCATAGTCTCTTAGTTGTACAGACAACAGACTACTAACACAACTCAACTAAGAAGGGGGCAGGAATTTATTACATTTCAGATATTGTGACGTGTACATTCCTAAAATAAATGAAGGTTTACGGGAGCTCAGAAACTGTGATATACAGAATAGCTCAATATTATAGCAATATAGCAATATTACTGTCATGTGAGGTCGCTGGATGACAAAGTTGAGGATCCAAATGCAGGTTTATTAAAGAGAATCGTCTTACATTCAATGGTCTGAACGGGAACAAACAGATACATGCAGAGAAATCCAGAGCGTGGTCATAAACAGGCGAATGGTCAGTTCAGGCAGCAAACAACGTAAACAAAGGAACAAAGCAAGGGTCAAACATGGCAAGGCAAGGGAAAACGCGTTGTAATGCTCATAATACAGATAAACAAGACTCAGCTCAGACGTGCGTGTGCGTGCTGTGTAAATAGTCCTTGTAATTAGTCTATAACGATATTCTGGCTGTAATCAGTGGAAAACAGGAACCGGTGTGTGCAAAGTGCCTGCTGGGAGTTGCAGTTCGTTAGTGTGGTGTGTGTGTGTAGTTCTCCAGCGATCCGAAGCCACTAGATCACTGGTGATCATAACAATTACACATTAAAAGGACGTTGAAAGTGTAAAAAGCATAATAGGAATGCTTTGAAATGACAACCTTAATTTCATAACCATGTAGCATATACCAACCCATACAGGCAATAATGACACATTAAAACTTTTGTTTGGTTTGTTTTCAGTTCTTCTTATTTTCAAATATTACACTTATTTACAAAATGGGACAATTTGAAGAAGAGATGCATGACACACCTGGAGAACAGAATATCATATTAACTTTAGGTTGCTTATTATAACTTAAGCCAGTAAGCAACCACCTAAAAACCTTTTTTGTTTTGTTTTGTTTAAGGGTGCTCCATATTCAGAGGGGAATGGGATGAGCAGCATCTATAAGCTTCAGGTAAAGCCACTTCATTCAAAAGTTCACTCCCAGTATGTAATGACATTGGTTTTATTGTTTATATATTTAAAACCTGTGTTAATTTTTTGCAGAACGGAGCAGCTAACACAGGTCAACCCGGACCACCGGGGCCTCCGGTATGTGTTACATTTTTTAAAACGATATCCCACATAAAACAGTTGTTTTGAACTTCACCCACCGCAGGGACACTTTTAATGAAGTTTAAATGTCAATACACAAAGAAGCGACATTGATTCGAGAATCAGTATTCACTTTAGCTGCTGTCTGCCGCTAATTTGAAGTTTTATCCAGCGTGATGATGTGAAGGGCGGATCACGGCCACACAGACACAAATCTGAAACTCAGACAATGACAGCAGCCCAAAGGGAGAAGGGCAAAACAAGCCCATCACGCGTAGTCAACAAAGTAACTGCTTGTAAAAACAAACGGTTAATTGAAATGCAGCACTTTAACAGGAGGGGTAAAAAATGAAATGTATATAAATAAATATATATATAAGTGCTGTTCTGCTCAAGCGGAATCATCCGATTAGGTTATCTACGCAGCGCCACGCACACTTATCTGCTCTGTATGTAATGCGTCCTTTCTTTCCATGAAGAACAAGAGTGTATTCCCTCCTGGACCATTTTTAGCCGACCGCCCAGAACTCAGGAAAATGCTAAACCCTTATCAGCAGGTGTGAAGGAGGACAGTCTCCTCCGGTTTTCACTACAATAGTCTCAAGGAGCTGCTTACAAGTCCCTCAGGGGGCTTTGTTTTGGTTTATCCTCAGCTGAACCTGCTAGAAGTGGGACGTGACACCTCGCTGCGATGACAGGAGACTCAACACACTCTGACAAATCTCACTTAAACTTCATTTCGACAATCAAGAGGCTTGTGGTTTCAGTGGGAGAATAATGTTTGAGGGTTGTGTCAGCGTATTAGCTCACTGGTGTGCTAAAGGGTAAAATTAGCTTTCAAATGTAATATTCAATCTTGTTTTTTGGGAGAGGAAATGAGGTAAATTGGAGTCTCTTTTGGTTGTCAACTTATGAAGTGGCTCATTTTGTCTGTTGTCTCTCTAGGGTTTGTATTGTGTCTAAAGCTGCTGTGATGCAGAGATACAGATTCTAGTACACTTCCCCTGCTGTGTGCTGTCTACATAGGCAGCTACCTTCAGTATTAACATCTTAATGTGCATTTAGCATTACACACTAATGTCTGCCATTTTTCTCTGTGAGTTGATTTGGTTTATATACAGTGCTCAACATATATGAGCACACCCCTCACAAATCTCTCATTTAATATTTTCCATTGGAAGCTTTAAAATATTATATTTGTGCATATACATTAAATTAGTAAGCACTGAAGCCAAATCTGGAGCTAATATTACAAAATAACATGATAACAGACCAAAATTTGTTCACCCAAACAAATAATATTGAATAAAACATTTAAAAAGATAACAATTCAAGAGAAACAAAAAAATGTATACAATTTTGTTACAATTTTGTAGTTTGTCATTTTATTCCCAATATTTCACATGAATTTAAATGTATAAATGTCTATAATGTATATAAATGTCTATTTCTAAAGATATTCGGTGACTAAAATAACTGAGAAATCGATAAAAAATATTCATTTGCAAAATGAGGTGTACTCAATTATGTTGAGCACTGTATGTTGTAAATATTTTAAAATCCCCCAAAATTAATCAGAAAGATATTTTTAGAACCAGTGATGCTAAAAAGGGGATAGACACTAATGCGCTTAACACCACTATTGTGTCATCACCATAATTGCTTAAAGGTGTTTACTAGCTGAAGTGAACTTTTCTTAAAGGATTAGTTCACACAAAAATAAATACTCACCCTCATGTTATGTCAAACCTCTTCGTTCATTTTCAGAACACAAATTAAGATATTTTAGATAAAATCAAAGAACTCTTTTATCCTTCATATACAGCAATGATCATGAGGCCATGATTCAAGATCACAGCCATATCACCCTGCAACCCAAGACTTGTTGCCCATTGAACTAGGTACCCGGATGGGACACCACATGAGAAAAAATAGATTGCTGATGAAACTGCTGTTATTGAGGCCAGCAGGCAGTCCTAATGCTGCTGATGTGTCCTAATGTGGATGCTGCTTATAGATGGTGGTGTAAAGAGACATATGATATCATATGATTGTATGATCATATGATTGTATAGTGCTTTGGGTATATGGCAATACACAATGAAAGCGATATATTAACTTACCTTACTTACTTACGAAGTCATTAAAAGGAGCCAAAAACATAAACATTGTCAAAACATTTCATGTGACTTCAGTAGTTCAACTGTAATCATCTGAAGCTCCATGAACACTTTTGTACACCAGAAAAACACTCTAAAAATGACTTTGTTTTGCATTGTTTTCTCTTCCTTGTCAGGTCATCAAGGTGGGTTTACCACAGTGTTTACCACAGGCAATTCAACATATTGCCATTAGAGTCAGTAGCACAATTCTAGCATTAGTGTTTTTACAGAAATGTTGTTTTTACCTTTTTTTGGTGCACAAAAGTGTTTTTGGAGCTTCTTATCACTACGGTTGAACCACTGAAGTCTTATGAAATGTTTTTGGTTTCTTTTCTGGACTTTGAATGTCTCCAGACCGTTGCTGTATATGGAGGATGCGGGATCTCTCAGATTTAAACTAAAATATCTTAATTTGTGTTCTGAAGATAAACAAAGGTTTCAGGAGATCAGAACAATATGAGAGTAATTAATAACTGAACTTTCATTTTTGAGTGAATTAATCTTTTAAGCAAGCATCACTGAACATCATAAATTAATGATTTAAAACATTTTTTTAAAAACACGTCATGCTTTTTTGCTAAGATGTTTGGTGTTGAAGATGTATTTTAAATCTGAGTGTAAGTGCTGAGTTTGAAATGAGAGGCTGAGTTTGAATAATTGAGGAGGAAACATCAATTTAAAATGTGGTTTGAATTTCGCCTGTTAACCTTATGCCCCTTTCAACAAAATGGCATATCCGAGCTAAAATAAAAGTTCATGAAGTCTTTGCACCTCATGCATAGTTATGGCAGTGGAAATATCTACTTGCTTAATGTTTAAAGCCCATCATCATATTCTTTTTTTCATTAATCTATCTCAGATTATTTAAGTTTCTCTATTAAGTATTTTTAAAATGACAAATTCAATGAAAAACACTCAAGTTCATCCCTACTTTGAATTTCAACAAAGCAAATTGCACTTCCTGTGATTGTTGTCAAAACTAATCTTCCTGTTATACATTACAGTCCAATTTAAACCCATAATCCTGAAATGCAAAAGCTCTGATAACATTGTAACAGACAATCTTTGCCTTTATGAAGAACATCAGTTGGAGTCGTTCCATTCTACAAAAAGTTAAATCAGCAGCTCCTCGCCATGTCTTGTTGAAAGCATTCCCTTGAGCATCGTCTGTTTGCCAGTTACTTAATTGCGTTGCTGTTTGACAACAAATCTAACCCGATGTCATCCAGCTAATTACACAGATTGGATTAACTGATAGCGCACATAGAAATCAAGTCAAATAAGGTCAGACTAATTCTAAGCTTTTCTCTTCCAGGGACCCAAAGGAGACGAAGGAAGGATGGTGAGTGTTGATCCGACTGTGATTTGTATCGAATGCCCTTCTGTTCTTCTGGATTGAGAGAAACAGGTCTGGCCAGCACTGGTTTTTCTGGCCAGTCTCCATTAATCACAGCTCCTGGCTCTGAAGTAACCCGAGAGCAGCCGAGTACGACGGTTTAGTCACACAGCATTCGCAACAACAATAGGAATGATCAGGAATGGCGCCTAAATCAAATTGCTGCCGCATATTCCTCCGCCTGTGGGAGATGTCGCGTTATACACACACATCAACAAAAACACACACACGCACACATGCGTCAATGACGGACTCCTACAATAGCAACAATGCAACTCCAGCAGCCAAAAAGCTGCCACTTTCCATTCTCATGGGGGCAATTTTGATATTTTTTTTTATTGTTTTTTTTTTTTTCACAAAACAATTTTTCAGTGGCATGCTAATTTGACATTTGAATAAATGGTCCCAGCAGTCTCTAGCACGGCGCTAGAATTGCCCCCATCTGTCTCCAGTCGATCCTCTTTCTGGTCCCAAGTAGGTCCGTGCTCTGTAATACATGGCAATCTACACGTGTGACAATTACTGCCGCAATCCGTCTCGATGTTCTGGGCCCGTTAACGCAGTCCCTGCTGCTGCCCGTCAATAGCGACTGAGGCATGAGACGAACATAATATACGACGCTTCTTCCACGCTTCCAGTCACTGCGGGTGAATTACGAGCTGCTCTGTTTGCGACAAAGTACTTGTGATTTATAAACGTGGCAGGCTGAATGGAAATGGAAGGAGGAAAGTAAATGCTTTTTCGGGACGGTAATGCGACCGAATTAGAGTTCACGCGACGCAGTTGTCAGGATGAAGATAAATATGTGCTTTTTAATTGAAATAATCAGTGACAGGCTGGAGAAATGGCATTAGGTGTTTCTTATGCATGTGTTTTTCAGTTTGGGAAATACCACATACCTGCTCTATTAGATGTTTTGTCCTACAAGTTTGGGTTTTGTGCAATGAATTTGATGGGAAAGCTCATGTAAAATATTCTTTGTAGAATAGGGGAAAATCATTTGTAGGTGTTTATTTAAGTGTGTGTGTGTGTGTGTGTGTAAGATAGCATTCAAAATTGACTTGTTTTAATTATTTAGTTTCATATGGCATTTCTGCATATATTTAATTATTTTACCATTATACGTTTCTATATTTGTGTGAAATGTACAAATTGAATGCATACATAAAATGCTGTATATGCATAAATGTATATCCATAAATATATAGCCACATATATAGCCAGCATTGTGTTGCATAATAGCAATTGTTTTTAGAAATTATTATAACCATAGATTTGTTTTTTTGCTTTTTTCCAGCAGTTATTTGGTCAAATTATGCAAATCAATCAAATGACATTGTGAGCATTTCTTCACAAACAATTCATAGGTTTAATTTACTGGTATTAACCTGGTATTTAAGTTGTGTTTTTGTCTCTGTGATCACAAGTGTACAGCACTAAATTCATAAAAATATATGGGCTATAAAATGTTTTGAGTTTGTCCAATTTCAACCACTTCCAGAGATATTTGAAATAACATTTGACTGAATTGCTTTTGTTTTTTAATACTCATAGTCAAATGTATATGAACAGACACAAAAGACAAATGACTTGATACTGACCAAAGTCTTAAAGTTTGGTTTAAAGATTTAAAAAATAATAATAATTTGTCTTATTAATCCCAATCACAGTGTAAAAAATGCAGGGTTCCATACAATTCATTCATGTTGTCCCAACACAAATCAATTAAGTTAACCTAATAAATTGATTAATAAGTGGATTACACATAAAACAGTCAAGTAGTCCCCAAAAAATCTCAAGAATTGTGTTGTTTCAGATTATTTTAAATAAGTTATTTGAACAAACAGCAAACAAAATTTTTTGAGTGTAGACACACAAAACCGTCTTTCGAATGTGAAGTTAAACCGAGGTCCTGTCTCTCCTTGGTCATTAAAAATCCCATGGCACTTCTTGTAAAGAGTAGGGGTGTAACCCCGATGTCCTGGCCAAAATCCCTCTATCGGCCCTTACCCATCATGGCCTCCCAATCATCCCCATCCACTGAATTGTCTCTATCACTGTCACTCCACTCCACCAATAGCTAGTGTATGGTGAGCGCACTGGCGCCGTTGTCCTGTGGCTGCCGTCGCATCATCCAAGTGGATGCTGCACACTGGTGGTGGTGTGGAGAGACCCCCTTCATGATTGTGAAGCGCTTTGGGTGTATGACCATACATTATAAATGCGCTATATGAATACACATTACATTACAAACCCACAGCATAGTTTTATGGCAGTCATAACAAAAACTCTCATTTTAACATTTTCCGATGTTCAAACATCATGTTCTATAAAATAGAAAAATTAGAAAAAGTGGATGAAAATGTGCAAAAAAGGTGCATTTGTGATCTAGACAGCAACAATGCATCTTAACTGCAACCGTAAACAGGTTCATAACAACTTCCAACCCAAACTTCCAACCACTACTAGTAGCCTGTGAGCTTTCCTGAGAAAATGCTTCAAGATTTCCCTTTTTACATTGACTCCCCAACTCTGACACACACACAGAGACAGACTTTCATGCATGAAGGTGTCTGTGCTGAGCTGGAATGTGTTTCTTTTATTCCAGGGTGAGCCGGGACTGATGGGATTACCAGGACTAGAGGGGCTGACAGGTGCTAAGGTAAGCACGTTAAAATGAATCGTGTCACTGGATGCTCTCTCACCCCGTCTGAGTGTCCCAGATTACACACTGCTTTCAACAGCTCAACCAAACGTTCCACTCACTGCCTTCACCATTTGACAGTGAGGTTTGACTGACGGAGCATTCATAATAGGTTGGCATTCATAATCAAGTTACTTCAAAAATGTTATTTATTGTAGGTTACTAGTTATTGTCTTTTAAAAGTAATTCGTAACATTACAATATTACTGTATCTGAATTAGGGCTGTATGATGGTATATTGTTACAATGGCATAAATTGTCTTTAATGTGTAATAATTGTTCTATGTAAATAAGTGGGTGTGGCTAACTCACAGGTGTGACTGAACAAGACACTGACTTGTGCACTCGTACTGTAGTAAGATCAGCAATCTGAGGTGGACTTTTACCTGTGATTTAGATTAACTGAGCTGGATTACCAATTTAAGTACAGAATAACTACGTGTACAATATCCCTCAGTAAGTTAAACAGTCACTTGTGCAGCGCTACAGCCTCTGCCAACTATCAGCCTGCCCCAGGTCCTAATGCCAGCCTGGTAACACTACTTATTCACATGCGGGCGCTGTAAACATTAGACTAGGAAAATGAAAGTAAAATACAGAAATAATATTAGGAAATAATATATGTTAGATATGTTTGATAACTGGTCAAAATACACGAACAAAGGATTGTCTTAATAACTGTGACACCAATCATACAAAGCTTAATTCAATATATGCTGTAATATTTTTTCTTTGCTATATCGCTCCCAAGCAGCATCCCGATAAGAATTTTGTACAGGTGCCATTATGTTACACTAATAAAAATGAAAAGAGTGGGAAAAAAAAATATGTACGAACAAAGCATTGATTGGGGTCATAAAATCACAAATCTGATTTTAATTTATTGTGAGAAAGTAACAATAATGTGGAATAAAAATCTCAAACCTGACACTGTAAATTAATCTCTAAATTAACACTTTTCAAAAACAAACAAACAGAAAAGATATCGGCATCAGCTCAGCCAAAATTAGTTTGAAAATATCAATAACAATCTGATATTGTGCACCCCTACTTAACAAGTTGCAAATAAAAGAAACTTTAATTTCTGAAGTATTTAAGTTTATTTATTATAACCATTTTTTGTTGTTGATTTTCTGGAATAACTACCTATTTAAATAACTATATTGTGAAATATATTGTTAAATATATTGAAATACAATTATTCACATGGTGAAATAGATTTCTGGTCAAACTGCCCACTCCTAATCTGAATTTTAATATGTTAACCTACTTTTACAAACATTGAAGCTGGAGTCTGCAATCTTTCAAATAATAATGCATAGGTATTCCAGGACTAGTAAATGTGTGCATAAGCTTGCATTTAATGTATCTGCAACAGTCTAGGGCCGCTAGCCATCTTAAATGGTATATTAAGATACTAATTTATATTTAGATACTGGTAGAAACTAAACTAATTTTAGTTATAAAGCTATTGTTTGTATAAAAGCACATTAGAACTCATAGAAATGATCCAGTAATCTGTACTTTATACTGTTTAAACCATAATATGAGCTTTGTTGCTGCTATTGATTGTGATTTTACTGACAAGTTTTCTAAATTAACTGTAACAAGTATCATATTAATACAATTGTATTAGTAAAACATTACATTGCTGCGTTACGGAAAAAAGCCATTTATCACTGTAACGTCATTACTTTTGTTATTCGTTACTCCCAAAACTGTTCCTTATTGATTCAAGAGTTGTTAGTATTCTAATTTCACCACGGCGCTTAGTCAAAGCACTCGAGAATTCAGGAGAAAGACCATGAATACGAAAACACTAGTGAGGGTAGAAATAATAGGCTTCATTAAATGGAGCCGTCCAGATCGTCTCTCTGAATGTTTTCTCCGGCACGTATCAGAGCGCTGGTGCATGGAGACTCTCTTTCGTCTTTTTGCCAGAGCTGCTTCCTCTTTTGAGCGGCATCAAACTCGCCCACTCTTCCCAGAAAGGACTTGTCAAGATGTAGTCGCAGCATTTTGTGCGCTCGCCGACTCCACAACAGCCACGAGGCTGCCTGATCTCAAGCTGTTTATTTGCATGCTGTGCCCCAAAACTTAAAAGCAGCTCATTAATTCCTAAAGCCAGCAGAGCGCATATGGAGGAAAGAAAGCGACTCACATACACACACACACACACACGCACACACACACACACACACACACACACACACACACACACACACATGCACACAAATACAGATACTCAGAGAATGATTTTGAAGGACTTGTCAAGCACAGTTGGTGTTGAGATTTGAAAGAAAAGCAATCATTGTGTTTTGCGACATGTTCTCAGGCGGTTTTGCATTGAAGATTCGTCTTACATGAGAATGTTTATGCTTTTTCAGGGCGATCCTGGTCTTCCTGGTCCACCTGGTCTTAATGGTCCTGCTGTAAGTTGTTCTGTTTCTCATTTGTTTCTTTTAGATGACTGTATTATACACTAAAAAAAGCAATTTTAGGCTATAAGTAAATAAATGGCACAATGCACAGCAGAAGGCCTGCAATATCTTCAGCCTTCACTATATAGTCAATGTGTTTTGCAATATTAATGACTTTTACTTTTATCAAATGTTTAGTTCACCCAAAAATGAAACTTAGTTCATTTTCCCTACAAGTGACTTTCCCTGTTTTTCTTTAGTTGATCCTTTTTGATTCAAATGATGCTACCAGCACTTTAAGAATGAAAAAATCAAATAAAAACATATACAGTACAGGCTAAACAAAATTAATATCTGTGGCTTTTGACAATGCATTGCCGTCTTATGAAGCAAAACTATTAGTTTGTGGAAGAAACCAGGGATTATTAATACAAATAAAATATTGGCAGTAATTACGGTTTGATCAAAAACAAGTTTGTGTGAAGTGATGAAAATCCATAATGTGTTTTGTTCAGTGCAAATATAAATAAATCACACAAAAAAAAAAAAAGTAGTTTGAGACTATCATACATTAGGGTAACTTTTATCAAATCCAAACAAGGTAAATGTTTTATTTCTACCATGTATTAAATAAAAACACTGTATTTTAGCCATTACTGAATATTGTGCTTGATCATTTTCTATATTTTTTATTTAGAAAAGCTTTATTTATTTAGAAATTTAGAAAAGCATCTAAGTTTCATTGTTAAAAATACTTAGAATGATTACATTCATTCATTTTCCTTCGGCTAAGTCCCTTTATTCATCAGGGGTCACCACAGCGGAGTGAACCGCCAACTTATCCAGCATATGTTTTACGCAGCGGATGCCCTTCCAGCTGCAACCCATCACTGGGAAACATTCATACACACTCATTCACTACGGACAATTTTAGCTTACCCAATTCACCTATAGCGCATGTCTTTGGACTGTGGGGGAAACCGGAGCACTCAGAGGAAACCCACTCCATACAGAAATGCCAACTGACCCAGCCAGGACAATATAATTACATATATAATGTAATGATTGGCTAACTCCAAATTATATGTCAAGTTTCTTAATATTCATTATAATTTGATCATTCCTTAATTTACTTTTAAGTTTGTTTTTCGACCATGACATGACAATAATTTTCAGTCACCCTTTATTTTAATGTACAATTCAATTATTAGCAATAAACCATTAACTAAGACTTTTAGCTCAATAAACTACTAATTAGCTGCTTATTAATAGTTAGTAAGTTAGCAGTTGGGTGTAGGTATTGAGTAGGATTAGGCATGAAAAATAAGATCATACTTTATAAGTGTTAATAAACAGTTAATATCTCAATAATAGACAGGTAATAAGCCAGTAGTAAATGGTGTGAATTGTTACTTAAACTAAAGTGTTTCCTAATTTTCATTTTGTTAGTTTTGGAGCACACCTGTACTACCATATTTTCTGTTTAAAAAAAGAAAACATTGCGCTGGGTCAAAATGGGGAACAGAAAAGTTTCACATCTATTTGTTTTGGGGAGGGGCGTTTTCATAGAAAATATAATGAAACATGTTTACCGGTAGCCCTAAAACCCATAAAATGAAACCTCTACAAACATTTGAAATGAAGCAAACTAAAACTATTGTGCAATTCACCATAAGCAACGCTTATTACAAACCTTAAAGTCCTAAACAAATTTATTGATACCAAAACTAAAACTTTGCTTGCTTGACAATAATATAAGTCGCATCAAATTTCATTCATTCATTCATTCATTCGTTTGTTTTCCTTTGGCTTAGTCCCTTATTTATCAGGGGTCACCACAGCGGAATGAACCGGCAACAATTCCAGCATATGTTTTACACAGCGAATGCCCTTCCAGCTGCAACCCATTACCGGGAAACATGCATACACTATCACATTCACACACACACTCATACACTATGGCCAATTCACTTATAGTGCATGTCTTTGGACTGTGGGGGAAATCAGAGCACCCAGAGGAAACCCACGCCAACGCGGGGAGAACATGCAATCTCCACACAGAAATGCCAATTGGCCCAGCCGGGACTCGAACCAACAACCTACTTGCTGTGAGGCGACAGTACTAACCACTGAGCCACTGTGCTGCCTCTATCATATTTCAGATAATCCAAAATATTATTATACTAGAATAGACTTATACACTGTAAAATACAGTGTGTGCCATGTACAACAATCTTTGTCTGTAGAATAACAGAAGGCTGCAGTTCATTGAAGCTGTTGCTGGTTCAGTGGTCTACAACAAGATAAATGTTTCATATTAAGCATAAAATTTGGATGAAATCTGTACATGCAGTAGCTGGTATAGATGGACAGCAGGTTTGAGGTATAACTCTGTCTCTCCGTCTCCTTGCTGTGAC
This sequence comes from Danio jaintianensis, assembly GCA_903798115.1. Classification (NCBI taxonomy): domain Eukaryota; kingdom Metazoa; phylum Chordata; class Actinopteri; order Cypriniformes; family Danionidae; genus Danio; species Danio jaintianensis. The sequence continues at coordinate 9,556,115 of CAIGQV010003909.1, read as the reverse complement.
TGATAGGGAAAGCTTGGACCGCGTGGTGAGACAGGGATCCCTGGAGAGCCGGTGAGATTTGCTTTGTTGCTTGTTAGCAGCTGTCAGTCATACGGCAGGGTTTGGCAACAGGATGATGCGAGACTGATGATGTCCCATTTTGGCTCTTTGTCTTTGCACACAGGGAGAACGAGGGCCTGTGGGAGAGACTGGCTTCCCTGGACCTGAAGGGCCTCCTGGAGCTCCTGTAAGCAATCGCAGCATTCGCTACACATGTACATCTACTGCGAACGCTAATGACAAACCTGAGGGGAATGCAACTCACTGCAAATTTGCTCTAACAATGTTTCGGTGTAAAGGGAAATAGAATGGAAGTTTAAATGGAAGCCAGTTTTATCCAAAGTTTTTAAAAAGGTACTGCAATTTTGAGATAAAGTAACACAAAGAAATAAATAATAGGCTATTTTCTTAATACCAAGTACGCAAAGTTCGGATTTGGAAGAACGAACTCCAGAGGACGCGAGGACACAAGTCGGGTACTTCTTCAAATGGAATGGCAGTGTACTTTATAACGTCACTTACCCCTCACCATGGATTCATTGGTCTTGCTCTACATTAACAATAAAATGATTACATTTTATAAAGCACAGCCTTATAATTAATATTATATTAATATTATAAATCAAAATTTTTGATTTAAGAAAATGTTAACATAAATGTGAAGTGAAATGGGTTATTATACACTCAGACTCGTGTCTTTGATTATTAGATTTAATAAACTACAATGGACATTACATTATATCATAAAGTACAAGATGTAAACAATAGAAAATAAAGATAATGTTAAGCAATTTGGTAAACAAAGACAAACACCGTACAACACGGTAACATAAAGACAATTATAAATTGTAACAAAATAACACTGCCAAAATAATAAACCTGAGAACAAAAAAATTTATTTAAAAGACCAAAAACTGGCCGTTAGATATACAGAAGTTGTATTAAATATCATGTTTTAACAACAACAATGGAGAGATGAGATCCAGATGACGGAGCTCCTATTGAGAGCCTGGAGCTCAGAGTCCGAATACTCTGAAGCAAATTTTCAAAGATGCCCTGTCTTTGTAAATAAACTGCCGATTCGAGTTTAAAACAACTACATTCTCGCCTGAAAAACTCTTAAGGTTTTTAAAATCATCACACAATAATATTTTTTAAATCGTGCACGTTTTCTCCTCTGCCGTTAGCTTTCGCTGGTTGGGCTGCAATGCATTCTGGGATACCTGTGCTTCACAAGTTCGCACAAGTCACGTCGTGATGCATCCTTGACAGAAGGGGTGGAGCAAGTACACATCCAGGAATTTTATCTGTACTTGGAAAGATGTGAACTTTGAATTGGAATAACAGAATTTTGCAACGGTTGATGATGTTTCACGAGGACACAAGAACGCAAGTACAGACAAGAACGCATATTGAGAAACAGCCATAGTCATGTTTAGTGATGTAAAGTAAAAAAAAAAAGGTGAGATATAAAGCTGCAAATATATAGTAGTCAAAATGTGAAGTGGTTCAAAACCTTTTTACAACATCCATTCTTGTCTAAGAGCAATTTTGAACAACTTTTTTTGATCGACTTCAAATGTTGACTACTATAGATTGGGGGAAAAAATGAGGTGAAATTGGTGTGCAATTTGTAGATGAAACTGCTACCTTAATATTAGATAATATTGATAGATAATATTACTATAGAATATATATAATAGTCCATATAATAAAACATTATTGCTATTACTGGAAAATTGTATTTTACACAACATAAACAAGTACACCCTGACAGATTTTTCAGAAAGAAAAAAAATATTTTAAACTAAACTTTCTATGGGATGCTGTGCGATGATATATTTGTGCAAACTTTTCTAAGAAAATTATTGAAGATCATGCTGCAAAAATAAGTAAATCCTAATAAATTTGTGAGGTGAAAGCATTAAAGAAAATTGTAATTAACAGAACAAATTAAGGTTTTGGTATTTAAATAAATACAATTGATAATTTTTGCAAGTCCTCTTTTAAATTTAAATATACATTTAGTCATTTAGCAGAGGCTTTTATCTGACAGCAATTTAAATGTATGATTATTATATACCTGAAGACATTAGGTGACCACGTTGTTATGTTAATGAAGATAACTGTATTAGGCCTGTCATGATATCTGTTTTTTGTTGTACGATATATTGCACCAAAATATATTGCTATAAATGATATTGTTGTCATTTTAGGACCATTTTATGCCACTCATTATATAATGCCAATATAATATCATCACAATGCAAGTACACTCTTCCAAAGAACACATAATATATTATTCTTAAGAATATCTCATTTAAGTATAGCCATTTTAACAGTTTAATAATTAGGCATTGGAATCAGAATGTGAAAACGCATATCCTAAATACATAAAAATAAATGTTGCAAGGTAAATAAGTAACAGAGGCTGCGATATCGGGTACAAGATCTATTTTCAGTTGTCAGACACCCACATGAAAATATACTATAGTAATTTATAGTTAACACTATGTTTTTTTTTTTGTTTTTTTTACCATACTGGCACTGACACCTCCAAGAGGAGATAGAGATGTTGCACAATCAGCTAAAACGTTGCTAGAATTGTTTTTTATATATGGGTGATATATATTGCGTCACCAAAAATGATTGAGGTCATGTCCATGTGTTGTGTGATAAGTCGATATATTGTTTATTGTGACAAGCCTAAACTGTATAATACAATGATTTATTTTTAAAAAAAAAAAGCAGCAATATACGTCCATAATTTTTTAATAATAAGTGCTAATTTTTCTTGGATCTCTTTTGTTGCCCCCAGGGGTCTCTGGATCAACCTGTAACTACCATTAAATCTGCACCTGACTGTGATCTACACCCTCTATAACATTTAGTTCTCATTAGACTCTGTCCTCCGTTGTCAGCTCTGTGATCTTATAACAGATTGATCCATCATTTGATCCAGCCGTGAATTGCAGACCAGATTTAATTAACTGATTAGTCTGATGATTGATTCACAGTTTGACTCACTGTGGATTCAGACTTCTGACACGGACGTTCTGTCGGCTTTATTTTTCCTCGATTCCGGATTTCTGCTCACTCGTCTCCATTTCGATTCACAGTCTGGGATGCTTCTAATTAGTTTCGAGAACGCTGAGGCTAAACATCATTATAAACAAGCACAAGGATGAGATAT
>CAIGQV010003909.1:9536837-9547883 GCA_903798115.1 Danio jaintianensis | reverse complement strand
ACACACACACACACACACACACACACACACACACATATATATATATACACATACATACATACAGTAAGCCTCAGTCACAGGCAGACAAACATGGTAAATACATCCTACATCTGCAGATCTTAATGAGGCGAGTGAGAAAGAGGTGGAGGGATGAGTCAGAAGTCTGTTTGTTCGGCGGCCGTCTTTGCTAATGCTCTGGTCACGTATTTTCTATAAAATGGAATAGGGGTTGAGGTTTATGCATGGTGCATTTGGTGCCTGTTGATAAAGTTACTTGCAAATCTGGCAGTAATCAAGTGTAGCAGGGTAATTGTAGCATTTATGTATTTATGTACTGCTTTAATATTTGGAAGTATGTGTATTTATTTTCAGATTTCTGAATTTTAGTGTACGTTTTAGTCATTTTATGTCATTTGTTTTGTCAGTTTTATTAGTTTCCCTGATAGCACATGTATATTGTGATGTCTGTTGATATCTGGAAAACGTTTTAAATAATTATTTGTAGTTTTTTTTTTACTTTTTATTGTGATAGGATAGCGGACAGACAGGAAAGCACAGGAAAGCAGAGAGAGGGGAAGGATCGGCATAGGACCACAAGCCGGGAATTGAACTCGGGTCACCATGAGCAGTGTTGGGGAAAATTACTTTTGAAAGTAATGCATTACAATATTGAGTTACTCCCCAAAAAAGTAACTAGTTGCGTTACTTAGTTACTTTTTATGGAAAGTAATATGTTATGTTACTTTTGAGTTACTTTTCAGAACTTTCAAAGCTCTGCATTTAATGACAAACTGTATAACTTACACCCTCATTTACCTTTAAAAACAAACTAATAAAAAAATTGAATAACGTTACCTTCTGAGAACTTCCTGACGCTATACATGTCATATAAACAGATTAATGAAAGTTGAAAGCAATGTGTTTACTACTTTTGTATTTTTGTCTTATTAGTTCAGTAAAATTACTGTCCATTGAGACTATAATCCCCTTTTTTTCCATGTGTTCAAAATAACGAGAATACCTCCATAACAGAAATGTAAAGCTCTGCCATCTTGGTTTCTGTCTGTTCCTGCATTCTCTTATTGAGTGTGATTCAACGTAATTACACTATTTTTAATTCAGCAATTTATTTTTTAAAAGCAAATTAATTAATCTAAAAAGTAACTCACGTTGCATTTTTTTAAAGTATCTCAAATATTATTACTTAATTTTGAAAGGTAATGCGTTACTTTACTCGTTACTTAGAAAAATAATAGTGTTACGTAACTTGCGTTACTTGTAATGCGTTACCCCCAACACTGGCTGTGAGCACCATGGTGTTATGTGTCGGTGCGCTTAACCACTAGGCTATTGGCGCTGACTATCTGGGAAACTTTTTAAGAGTGTTTGCTCAGCTGTAATATGTCTGTGAGACGTCTCCGGTCAAATACTTAAATTTGCTTTAGGTTAGTTTCCAAATATTTTTAAATGAAGTTGTGCTGATGTTGTTGTTGTTGTTGTTTGCTATTTTAGCACATTTAGTACTTCATATTATTTTATCTCAGATTGTTGTAATAATTATTTGCTATTAATAGTTATATTTATCATTTCAGTTTTAGTAATTTTATTACTTCAATGTATTTATTTTGAGTTATTGAGGCAGTATTTCAATTCTTTTTTAAATGTAGTTTTAGTTTTCTTATTTTTTTTCTTTTTTCAGTTGACTTTTTTTCACTTTTTTTCAGGTTTAATAACTAGTGCTTCAGTTTATTTCATTTAGTTGCAAATACACTATTTAAGTTTTATAATAACTTTTATAATTACATAAGAACTTATATATACAATTGAAGTCAGAATTATTAGCCCTCCTATGTTATTAGGCTCCCTGTATATTTTTCCCCATTTTCCGTTTAAATCAAAGAAGATTTTTTTCAACACATTTCTAAACATAATTGTTTTAATAACTAATTTCTAATCACTGATTTCTTTTATCTTTGCCATGATGACAGTACATAATATTTTACTAGATATTTTTCAAGATATTGGTATTCAGCTTAAGCAAAGTTAATGTAATTAGGCAAGTCATTGTAAAACGATGGTTTGTTCTGTAGACAATGGAAAAAACAAAATTGCTTAAGGGGGCTAATAATATTGACCTTAAAATGTTTGTTTTTTTTAAATCAAAACTGCATTTATTCTAGCCAAAATAAAACAAATAAGACTTTCTCCAGAAGAAAAAAATATTATAGGAAATACTGTGAAATATTCCTTGCTCTGTTAAACATCATTTGGGAAATATTTGAAAAAGAAAATCACAGGAGGGATTATTTTGAACATTTTCAGTTAACAAAAACAACAACTGTCATCATTCATGATATAATTTTCTATATTTTACATCTCACACGACTGGTTGGTTCACAACAGTATGAGAGCAGAACTGAGCAAAGACGGTGGGATTTAAAGCACAGCGTTTGGACGAGTGGTCCATCTATTGCCCCTTAAACACCCTCTCTGGATGAGTCAAGGTTCAACTGGGAGCAGATCACCTGCAGGAAGTTCACCGACCTTATTTTCACTTTCATTCACGTCACCATTTTCTCAAATGGCACGACTGCGTGTTTGCGGGGTGTTGGACCACTCATTGAGATTTCTTCTATTTTCTTTCCCTCCTCCCGGTTTTGTTCACAGATGGCTGTCTCTCAATCTCATTCGGTGGTGCAACAGTGCCATCTAGCAGGACGGAAGTTTCTCAGATGTCTCCGTTTCATACTTTTCTGTCTCTTTTATGGCAGGGGCTGAGGGAAACACAATTCAGTGGGCACGGTGATGGCTTTAAGCTCTCCTCATCAGGAGCCGGGGAATAGAGAGGAGGAGAGAGTGTTAGACATTTATGGGGGTGTGGATGAAAGCAGATGGTTGAGGATGCTTTGACAAAGTGCCGCCCGCTTTAGAAACGAAGGCTAGATTGCATTTCTTTTTTGCTCGGCTGCTGTAATCCGGCAGGAGAATTTGATACAGAGATGTTCCCAGAGGAGCAAGTGGGAGCCGTGATGCGAGAGAGGAGCACAGATAGATGGGAAGGCGAAGGGAGGGAGAAATGCCAGAGTGGTTTTGGAGTACAATGAGAGGTGTTTCTCTTTAGAGTCCTCTCAGAGGAGATAGAGAAGAGAGGAAGATCCAGAGGTTCACGGCTTTGATGAGTTGGGGGAGAAAATGGTCATTTGTAAATTCACAGAGCTCTCTCTCGCTCCGCTCTCCACTGAATATCTGGAAAAGTTGGGAGATTAAAGCAGCCAAATAATTTCTATCTTCTAATGTGGTTTGGGAGCATTCTATAAAAAATAGTGTGCTTTAGCTTTATGTGTGTGTGAGGGATTACTTTGGGGACTTGGGGAAAAAAATATATGATTTAGGATTTTGCTAAATCTGGCACACTCACCTTATTGGGGAGAAATAATTGGTTGTATTATTTCTTTCATTAATGAAATATAAAAAAAAAATGTTAAATGTAAATTTTTTCTTATATTTCTCTCTCTTTGTATTTACACAGGGAGCCACAGGCAGACCTGGAGACCGAGGTACCAAAGGAGAACGGGTACGGTTTTTATAGTTTTAGTTTTAAATAATTTCATACATCATCAGATACTTTTATACAATAGATGCACCTTGCTAGTACCAAGTTGGATCCCCTTTTGCCTTTAAAACTGGATTCCTCATGGCACAAATTCAAAAAAGGTGCTGGAGATTTTGGTCCATATTGACATGATAGCATCATACAACGAGAAGCACATCTAACTAGGTTCTCTTTAGGGTTGAGATCTGATGACTGTGGAGGATTTGAGTATAGTGAGCTCACTGTTATGTTGATGATTAGAGCTTTATGACGTGTAGCTTGTTATTCTGCTGGAAAACACCAACACAAGATGGGTATGCTGTGGTCATCAAGGGATAGACTAAGTAACTACTGAGGTAGGCTGTGGCATTTAAACGATGCTCAAATTGTACTAAAGATCCCAGAACATCCTCAAAACCATTACACCTGCACAAAAAGTCTGATCTGTTGATGTAAAGCAGGATGGATCCATGCTTTCATGTTGTTTACAGTAAATTCTGACCCTACAATAGAGGTCTGTGCAGGACTGTTTTTATAGTCCCGCTCCTGCCAGGTTTTATTCCGCACTCGACCGCTCCCGCTGTATATTCAGTCTTTGTTCACCCACTGGCCACTTAGAATAATTTTCTACCTGACCCGACAGTTCCCACTAAATTTAGATCTGGTTTCCAAAATCTCACGTTTTAATCGGGTACTACCAAAAGAGAGAGATAACAGATAAAACTGTAGGTTGTGCAAGGATTGTAGACTAAATGTCAGTTTTGTTTGCCCCTTTGTGATAAGACATGAGTACCACCTTAAACCTGAGGTTCCAGTTTTATGAAGTTGGTCGCACACCGGATTCGGCACGCATATGACAGTTGAAAGTAACATTCACTGGATGCACACAATCGCATGTTATTTAAAATGAAACTATTGAGATGGTGCTCTGTGGCGCGGCAGAAGTATGAACATTGTCCTAATCGTAGATGGGCGCCGCGCACAGCTGCCGACTTGCAGTGCCGGTGTGCGTACCCTGATAGAAATCTATGTTTAATCTATGTGCTTGACTGCTAAAGGGTAAAACTTTGAGGTACTATCACATCGCGCAAAGGATATTTTTGCACACAAACGCATGAATCACTATGACGCATGAAAAAGACTCCCACACATCAGACTTGCCTGTTGTGGGTTTCCTAACAGTAAACTGACCGTTTTCGAATGCAAGCTGAGTGTCCTTCAAGGACAGCGCATCTTCACTTTGCTCTGCCATGGTAAAGCCTGCTCTGAGGACCGTTATGCAGATGATGTGCGCACAGACTGTGCGAAAAAAAAAAAAAAAAAGCATGTGCAGAAAGCACCGGTCATGTGTAAACAGTTGGAGCACTGGCTGTACCGGTGCTCAATAATAATGAGAAAATCACAGATATGCTGTTCCTAAATAATGTCATGACTCTGGAGCGATATATTGTTAGACCGCCCGCTCCCGTTCAAATTACACCAGATTTACCGACCCCTACCGTGTTTTATTTGGAAATGTATTCCCGTGCCGCAAGAAATCTGGTCGGGTCCCGCGTCTCCTGGGAATGCAGACCTCTACCCTACAGTCCAAATGTCTCAGCAGAAATCAGGACTCATCAGACTTTTTTTGAAGTCAAACTTTTTCCAGTCTTCTATTGTCCAGTTTTGGTAACCCTGAGCTAACAGAAGTGTATCTTGATATCTGATAAGTGATATCTTCTGCTGCTGTAGCTCATCTGCTTCAAAGATTGGAAGCATTGTGTGTCCTGCAGACCTCAGTTACTGGTGTCTTTCTGACAGCTCATCAGGCCATTCTCCCCTGACTACTTGTATCAACAATTACATCCACAGAACTGCCATTTGCTCAAAATGTCCTTTTCTTCTGACCATTGTCTTTAAACCATAGAGATGGTTGTGCATGAAAATCTCAGCAGATCAGCAGTTTCAAAAAACTGAAAATCGCCAGCCCATCTGGAATCAATAACATGACATTCAAAGTCACTTTAATTCCATCTTCCCGATTTTGATGCTCTGTTTGAACTTCAGAAGGTCATCTTGACCATGTCCACATGCCTAAATGCATTGAGCTGCAGCCATGTAATTGTCTGATTAGATATTTTTGATGTTGAAGTGACTGCTGAATGTGTTATTATTTAACACTTTTAGCCACTAATTGAAGTTACTGTATTGCAATTACTGTAATGTGACAAGAACAATGTAAAAGCATCACAAAACAGGAAGAAAATGCAACATTGAACAAATTAAAAATGTTTTACACTATTGGCCAGAAATCTTCAAGCTATTTCTTTTTACGAAATACAGTCAAGGGTTGATGGTAAGGTTGAAACCGCTTTCTTTGTGCTGTGATGTTATTTATATACTGGCTTTGTTTTGCAGGGAGATCCAGGGATTCCAGGCGAGAGAGGAGTTCAAGGAGAAAGAGGGAAAACTGGAGATAAAGGGACCATCGGTCTTCAGGGGCTGCCTGGACAGAAAGGAGAACCAGGCCCTCCTGGATCTTTAACATCACCAGGGAGTGTTAAACTGTTGGTATGCACATATTCCTACTTACAAGAATGTATTACATATTAAACTAATGCTTTATAATGATTTACATTTTGAAAGATTTCACCATACTTGATGAACGATTTATTTAGGCCTATTAATGCTCATACTAACATGCATATATTAGTTCAACAGTTTGGGGTGTTTTATTTTCCAAAGAAATTAATATTTTAATTCAGTAAAAAAAAATCTAGTTTTACCAAAAGTTTCAATAATGACAAGTATTATATTACACAATTTTCTAATTCAAAATAAATGCTTTTCTAGTAGAATTTATAAAAGAATCCTAAAAACATATATCATGGCTTCCACAAAAATATTAAGCAGTATTACCATTTTCAACATTGATGACAATGACACATTGCAAGCATCAAATCAGCATATTTGAATGATTTCTGGAGGATTGACTTTTTGTACAGTTTTTATAGTATGGCTGCACGATATTGGATACTTGACATAGCGATATTCTTTTTTTTTTCTCTGCAATATATATTGCTATGTAAATACAATTTCACCAGATGACTTAAATAGCTCTATTTGCAAAGTCATTACTTTAGATTGATTGGGATGATTATGTAGGGGCGTGAAATATAGATATATTTTTATGTAATTTATTATATACATGTAACAAACAAACTACAGTCATAAATACAACGGAGCAAATATCGATTCTCAAACAATATACAGTATTGTGCAGCCCTTTTTTATAGTATATAAACTGTGGTTGGTTTTTAATGAGTTAGTAACTGAAGCAAATTTCAGTGGTACACAAATATTAATGTGTGTCAAGAAGACTAATTCAATGCCAAACATTACATCCCATTTGAGATCGGATTTTCAAAAGTTATGGCCAATGGCACAACCACTCATATAAACCCGTAGGGCCTTCAGCAGCATCAACACCCACTACAATCAACAACACAGCCACTCCATAACCTCCAGCAACAAAATCACTGTCAGTCTGAAACCTTTCCACATAACAGTGACTGCATGCTCTTCTGCAGGTGGAGCACATCTCTGACCTCAGAAAAGATCCCGTAACTGGCTTTCTCCCAATCTGCAACAGCCTCCTGGCCTCCAGCCCGAATCCATAACCGCGGGGTCACCCAATGCTATTTAGAGGGCAACCGTCATTGATTGCTTTGTTGGGCATAACACACGCGTGAACACTCCAGAATAAATAATTAGTGGCTCCGCATAACAATAATTACCCACAAAACCATCAGGCTCTGAAAAGCATAGGCTGAAGCAATGAGCCCGCCCGCTGTGATGCCTATATCCAACCTTTCAGTCCCAGTCAAGCAAACCCACAACCAAGTCACTCAGGGGGAGACCATTACGAGTGTATTGTGTGTATGTGTGTGTGTGCGTAGGTTTGTGTGTTGAGGGGTGGATGGATGTAGTAGTATCAGGAGCTTTACGCAACTGTGCAACTTCTGCTAATTAATATCAACATGATTTATTATTATTTGAACGTTCCTTGAAGTTCACTTATAATGTTATTAAAGTTTTTTTACACTAAAGAAACAAATATATATAAAGCACACATAGGGCCCTATCATACACCCCACGCAATAAGGTGTATTGCGCCGGGTGTATGATAGACGCAAGACATGTATGGCACGATTTGTTGCTATTTTCAGACCAGCTCAACTGTAATTTTCCCGTTTTACACCACGTTGTTTAAATAGCAAATCCATTTGCATCACCTTGTGGACTCATGCTGTGCTGGTCTAAAAAGGAGGTGTGTTAAGGCGCATTGTTGGCGCGTTGCTATTTTGAGGAACTAAAATAGACCATTGACCAACTTGACGCCATTGACCAACTAAAAGCTAGTCTAAAATCCAGCACAGAGTGCATTAGGTATGCACCTATGCGGGTCCAAACGCTTACACATTGCTTAATACATACAGGATGGAAGGTATTTACATACTATTACAGGATGTATTTTTTTTTTTAATAATAACAAGTTTAGATTTGTCCACCTGTCGGGTTTTGGAGACGTATGTATCACCATATGAGGCATAAGAATAAGACGTGTGTTTGGATATACAGTAACTCATTTTTTTGACCAGACTTCGTTATTATTGTTCATTTAGTCGTTTGCTGGAAATTAGAACTGAATTTAGAAATAGTTTAAGATAATACATTTAAATTCAAACTTTTATTGCAAAAAAAAATTTATTTACAAATTTTCAACAATTTTTTTTTTTTTTTATGTTTCACTTGATTTTTCCTGTTCATAAACATTGTATTTAATATTTTCCCCCAACATATTAATTTGGGTGTATTTTGTGATTGTGGTCTTAAGATTTTTTGTTAGATTAGTTTCAATTTTGGTTTTGGTACTGACTAATCTAATGTAAATTACCACAAATCTATTATTGTAAAGCATCCTATAGAAAATATTAATTTAAAAGAGAGACCTGTGAGGGGTGTACTCATTTATGCTGAGCACCGTATATATTCATTCATTCATTCATTCATTTTCTTTTCGGCTTAGTCCCTTTATTAATCTGGGGTCGCCACAGCAGAATGAACCGCCAACTTATCCAGCATATGTTTTACGCAGCGGATGCCCTTGCAGCTGCAGCCCATCACTGGGAAACATCCATACACACTCATTCACACACATACACTACAGACAATTTTAGCCTTCCCAATTCAACTGTACCACGTCTTTGGACTTGTGGAGGAAATATATATATATATAATATAATATCTATATATATATATATATATATATATATATATATATATAGATATATATATAGATATAGATATATATTCAAATCTTTAATTACAACATGAATAGTTAAAATATCAAATGGCTTTTTAAATCTGTTGTAATAATACTTAAACATTTTTATTATTATTGTTCATTAAATGGAGCACTAGAGAAAAAAAAAAACTACCCCTGAACTTTTGAGCAGTAGTGTACAAAGTCAAACAGCATTCGGTGTGGAATAGACCACAATTTGATTCGTATCCTGCAGATCATGAAATATTCAGCACTGGATAAACTAAATGATTGAAAAGCTCCATATCGGAAAAACTTATTTTGGTATGAATCAAACATCACAACTTGCTCAAGCTGTTGTAAATGTGCCAAGATACCGGTGCGGATATAAAGTTCTTGTTTTTCAGTGAGTAGCAACTTAAAATTATGAAATACAAAAGACCATTTTAAATATCATTATTATTTTTGTTCCAGTTTTGTTCAAATACAAGCATTTAATTTTTTTTTTTATGTTTTTGTATGTTTTACCTACCTAGCAACCTTCCAAAATTGCCTTTCCACATCATGTCTGCAAAGCTGTTCATGACGCTTGTGTTATTAGGTATGTTGAAGCCTGACAGGAGTCATGTTAGAGGGCTTTCAGACTGAAATCGCTGAACATTTCAACTGCTTGAATATGCTTTAGCCCGTTCGTTCTCTTTTAACCCAGCCCAAACACTAAGGTGAGGGTACTGAGCGTTTGACAGAATGGCCTTGAACTGCGAAACGGTGTGTTTGTGATTGGAAGGAAGCGGTTTGTTTTCCCTACGAGATGTTCTTCAGCATTCAGGCCTCCTCCTGACACTTTGAGGAGAGATGGTGATTACGCCATTATGTGTCATCCATCGCTTTATCTTGGAGAACTCCAACATTTCTCAGCATGAATAAAACATGAATCACTGCCATTTTGTCGCTGCACTTTTTAATCTGCAAATCATGTTGTGCTGATGTTTGTTTTCCCTCTCTCCCTTCTTTTTTCCCCCCTTTCATTTCTTTTCACAGAGTGATACAGCTGCCTTGGAGGAAATTAAAACATTCATCCGCAATGAAGTATTGCGCGTGTTTGAAGGTACATCATCTGCCGCCACTGAGGTGGTCTCTAGATGGAAATTTGTAGCTTTTAGGTGTGTGTGTGCGTGTGCGTGCGTGTGTGTGTGGGGCAGGCATTTTAAAAGTTGTCAACAGGTTTGCAAAAACATTTATTTTAATTAAATATTTGTTATATATCAGTTGGTATATAAAACACATATATATATATGGTATATATGTGTGTGTGGGTGTATGTATGTATGCATGTATGTATGTATGTATGTATGTATGTGTGTATATATATATATATATATATATATATATATATATATATATATATATGGGGCACTAAGGCACTCGGCCTGCACACCTCCCACCAGTGCCGATATAGAACCATATCTCACTGCTACGAGTGTGATATTGCTTATATATACACTACCTGACAAAAGTCTTGTCGCCTATCCAAGTTTTAAGAACAACAAATAATAACTTGACTTTGTTTTTGATTTGGTATCAAAAGTGGCTTATATGAAAGGCAAAGGCCTCTAGATTACGCTTATTTTACCAGAATAAAATATGATCATGCCTTGATTTATAATTGAAGAATTAAAATAGAATACAGAAATAATGTACAGTACAGAATATAAAGTCATGGTGCAGTGGAAAAAGAATGAATATTGTGTATGACTCCCATGAGCTTGGAGGACTGCATCCATACATCTCTGCAATGACTCAAATAACTTATTAATAAAGTCATCTGGAATGGCAAAAAAAAGAGTTCTTGCAGGACTCCCAGAGTTCATCAAAATTCTTTGGATTCATCTTTAATGCCTCCTCCTTCATCTTACCCCAGACATGCTCAATAATGTTCATGTCTGGTGACTGGGCTGGCCAATCCTGGAGCACTTTGACGCTCTTTGCTTGCAGAAACTTTGATGTGGAGGCTGAAGTATGAGAAGGAGCGCTATGCTGCTGAAGAATTTGCCCTCTCCTGTGGTTTGTAATGTAATGGGCAGCACAAATGTCTTAACACCTCAGGCTGTTGATGTTGCCATCCACTCTGCAGATCTTTCGCATGCCC
>CAIGQV010003909.1:9526255-9536437 GCA_903798115.1 Danio jaintianensis | reverse complement strand
TTAGCTGTATGATGACATTGTTATAGTATTTTCCCATATATTTATATAAATAACTTCATATATTACATTATATTGTATTATATTACTGATTCTTAATTCTGCTTTTTAGAGAAGTTTTCAGACAGTCAAACTTCGCTGCAAAAGACACCAGCGGCTATATTAGCAGCACAGGGTCGACAAGGCCCTCCAGGGCCACCCGGCAATGACGGCTCCCCAGGACCCCCCGGAGAGCCAGGAGCTCCAGGTCCCCAAGGTAGGAGCCAAAATCCCAAAGACTAAACATGTTATGGACCTCTGTACGCTCCTCTGCAATCGTCTCGGCTCACACAAAAACACAGACATGCAAGACTGTGGTTTATTTATATGACTCATTCATTTCCCCAGTATTAAGCTACATTTTTTTTGCTCGCTTCTCAAGGATTCCAGTATTTTTCTTCTTTCTCTTTTGGTGGAAATGAGAGTTTGTATATGTAATTTATTTGGATTTATTGCTTTACAGATGTTCTTCAGTTTGTTGAATGAGTAACAGAACCGATCAAGTCAAAGTAATGTTGTTTGACGAAGTCAAACTTTAAACCTCAAGATTTAATCATGAAAGCTGAAGAAAAGCTTTTAAAAAAAAATGATTCTATGATTCGACCCAATTGTATCTATCTCAGAAGACTACAAAATGAGCAAGATGGTAAGATGGGTATGCAAAAACTGGAATATTTCGGTGTAAGGGCTTCACAGGACTCTTGCTAGCGATTGTCGAAGGAGAACGAAGGCAGATAGCTGCATGACAAAGTGGCATATGGTGCCGAAAAGCCTGGCGGGACATATGAAGACGGATGAAGAACCGACCCAGAATAGGAGAATGTAATATCGCCCTGGACAGACTTGTGAGAGCAAGAAAGATAAAGAGAAGAAGTGAGCAGATGAAAAAAAAGCCACCCTATATCTCATTTTGTTGGATTAAACCTGGCGAAAAAATGAAGGGGAGTGAGAAAATATGTAATTCTGAACATTCATCAAAGACAACTAATGCAACTAACGTACTGCTCCTCTAGCGTTTCTCATCAATTATGACTTGCAGTTTGGTTCTGTCCTTACTGTCTGAGTTCCTAAGGACCCTTAACCATGATGCTTTTCATGAAATAAGACTGTGTTGTGTACATTTCAACTTTAATCATTGATTGACCTATGCAAAGAAAACATACTTTGGGCTGAGTGCTTACATACATATATAATCCATATATGTCATGTTTTGAAGATTGTATTATTTATATATTCAGACTGTTTTGATGTGTTTACAACAGTTGGTGAAGCTCAAACCCATTTTGTA
The DNA here is from genome assembly GCA_903798115.1 of Danio jaintianensis. Lineage (NCBI taxonomy): Eukaryota > Metazoa > Chordata > Actinopteri > Cypriniformes > Danionidae > Danio > Danio jaintianensis. The sequence continues at coordinate 9,535,113 of CAIGQV010003909.1, read as the reverse complement.
TCATTTGATTGTGTATTTGTGAGTTGTTTGTCACATTGTGCTGTAGGCCGGGCTCACACTTCTGGAGTTTTGAAATCCTAACTGATTATGAAATCTGGTTGCATCATGCACATAAAAAGGATCTTTACAGATTTTCTTCCCTCAAATCTCAAACCTTCATACATTGCAAGATAATAAGAATTCTTATGCCAGAGGGAGCACCTCACTTGATCTCACGCAGCAGATTGTCATTGACATTCAGCTAATGTTTACATTTGTTAGCTACCGTGCTAGCAGCTTTGTACTCTCACACTGAACCCTCAGAACTAAAGTCATTTTTCCCCAACTTTGCTTTGTACAGTTGTAGTGCATTTTGACATGCTAAACAGACAGAGTTTTCTGTAAATAATAATATCTAAAAATTCTATATTAATAAAACATTTCGATCTATCCTACCTCATCCAACATCAGTTTTCTGCTTTGCATCTGTGAATATGTACAAAAAAAGTTTAAATTTGATGAAGATTCTTATCAGAAAATGTTATTTTGCAGTGCTAAGCGCATCATTTATACACTAGGATAAAATAAACAATAATTTTACAGTGCAAAATTTCTCATTTGATTGTCCTACCGCTATATAATAAAAAGGTAGGATGATTTTACAGTGTTAAATCTCAACAAATTGTCCCAGCAGGCACAGGACGTCAACAGATTGACGTTGTACCCCAACGCTGTGGGACAAAGTGTTTTGGGTGGAAATGAAAATCAGGTTGACATCAGAACCCAACATCAGACCGACGTCAGTGTCCAACGTTAGACAGACATTGGATATTGGTCACTTTCCAACGCAACCTAAAAACAACCAAATAACAACGTCTAATGATATTACAGCTTGCATGAAAGTTACCACTATGATGTCTATCAGACGTTGGATTTTGGTTGCCATACCTGACAAATAAATGTCAGTATTTGACGTCAATATGACATTGGTTTAAGATGTTGGCTCGACGTTGGATTTTGGTCACTTTCCAACACAATCTAAAATCAACCAATTATCATTATTGGACATCAAAAAAATTCAAGCAATTCTACTACTGTTTTCCATGACACTGTTGTTGAGAGTGACAGCACTGTTTCATTTGTGGTTTGTATTGGAAAGTTGTGTAAAGAACTCTATTTTTTCTCACTGGATTTTGTAGCACTGTGTAGTGGCCATGTAAAAAGCTGTTCAAGTGAAATGCATGCGCTGTAGCCTGCACATTTTTGGTACTTTTCATAATGTCATTGTGTATCTCATACAATGTCAGTTTGGCAAATCTGTGACACCAGTACAACCTTTGACAAAATATAACCAAGTAATATACAGAATTACCCCGATTTTAAAGTTCATGTAAACCGTAAGTGGCTGAGACATTTCAATAGGTTGATGTACTTCCAACTGAAATGGAATATTGAGTAGGGGGTGGGGCTCTCTTTTTGCATATCATTCTCTCATAGCAAACTAATGGTGAGAGGGGCATGGTTAAGAATATTGTGGCTGAAGCTGTCAAACTGACATCATCAGAAAAGGACCGGCACTCCAAACGTGGAAGCAAATGCTCAGACTTTGATTGAAGATTACCAAAACAAACTTTTTTTCAGTGGATTAACTTACTTGTTCACCTAAAGAATAGCAATGTGCGCTAGCAGTGTAAACATTGTAATTTTCTTTATTTCACACTGACTTTAAATCCTAAATATTAGATGTATGCAATATGATCAGGAGTTGGGATGGCCCCGAAGTTTCTCAAATGTGAGATTTGATCTGTAAAGGCTTCACATTACCAGATATTCTATGCTAAACGTGTTGTAGAGCGTATAAATTGGGTATAAATTGGCCTAAAACTTCTATATAGTGTGAGCCCGGCTTTAGAGAGGAGCATTTCTTCTCATCAGGAATTATAGTCTCCTGGTAAATCAGAAATTTACCTTTTGTGTGTTTGTGTGATATTATGTGTGAGATGTTGACATCAGCCTCCATGTGGCTTGACAAAGTTTGCGGGTAATATTTCCTCATTATTCCTCGTCATCCTCCGCTGGAGTCTGTCCTCCTTTGGACTCATCAATTTGCCTGACTTGTCTTTACATAGTTTATGAAGAAAAATATCTCCGCCATCTTGGTCGCTTTACACATTAATTCCACTTCGGGGTCACAGTTAAACTAAATGAGAATCAGCAACATTAATACGTCTCCGTATCCTCTCTTCTGGTGACCCGAAAAAGAAAGTGTTGCTTTGAACGCTTGTTGAATTTATATGCTAATGCTTTTTCGATGTCATTTCCGGGCCTTATGTTTTGATGCTGTTTAGCTTTACTTATTTATTTATTTATTTATTTATTTTTATTTCAAAATCTGTTGAGATTAATTCTTAAAAATCACATGAACCACACATCAATGGTTCATGCCATTTGAGTCTCATAACATCATAACATCTAAAACTACTTATGCAACTGTTTTACGGAGCTCAGATGTAATCAGCCATGCTTTTGTATAACCATTTGTTGGGATAACATTTTTTTTAATCCCTTTGTAACGTTTTTTCATGTGTTCTAGAGTGATGAAATCCTCTACTTGGTTTCATTAAAATATACCTAATTTGCTGTACATTGTAAGCTGTATTTTCCTGCATGCCATGAATATACCCGATCATACTTAAAGGGATAGTTCACTGAAAAATGAAAATTTGCTGGTATTTTGCTTGCCCATGGGCCATCCAAATGTAGTTGACCTTTTTTTTGCCTTCTTCAGCAGGGCATTAAATATACTTTTTAGCTAAAACTGTGGTTCTTGGTGCACTGAAAAAAAATTATTCATTGCATTTACTACATTTTTTAAGGTAAGTGGTTGCAAACTATCTATATGGGCTGAATTTAAACAAACAAAATGTTTATGTTAAATGTAGTAATGTTCAACTTAATTTGTTTGTTTAAATTCAGCCCATATAAATTGTTTGCAACCACTTACCTTAAAAAAGTAGTAAATCCAATGAATATATTTTTCAGTGTGATACATATTATGCAAGTCATATAATCCAGCTTTTTTTGGGAGTCAAAAAACATTCAGGCAGAACTACATTTATATGCATGGCTCCTGACAAAACATAGAGGTCTTATGCAGAGAAATTACTGGTATCCACAAAAAACAAAACAAAACAAAAAACATTATTTACAACATTATTATTGTAAATTATGTTCAGTTTCTTGCATGGACTGATTGTTCACTTTACAAAACCTCAGTGTATTGTCAGGAGGCACAGTGAAAAAATGATTCATTGGATTTACTACTTTTTTTTAAGCTAAGTGGTTGTAAACAACTTATATGGGCTGAATTTAAACAAACAAATAAAATTTAGTAATGTTCAACTTAATTTGTTAGTTTAAATTTAGCCCATATAAATTGTTTGCAACAATTTGCAATGAACCATTTTTTTCAGTGGATGTTTTTTGTCTGTGTTTTTTAACTCTCGAAGTGCTTGTAGTCTTGAATTTTTATGAATCATCAAGAACCACAGTTTCAGATAAAAATTAGCTTTACTGCTTTGCTGAAGAAAACAAGTTACTTACATCTTGGATGGCCTGAGGGCAAATACATTTACACAAAGTTTTCTATATTTTAGTGAACTGCCCTTTCAATAATGAGTGAGCAGTTTTGATCATATCTAATGTCATTTCATGCAATGTAATGAACAAGGTATTTTGATCATCTCAATGCACTATTTTTATATTTATTGTTGATTTATATGAGAGGATTTGCAAATTTAAAGCCTTAGATGGCTTAAAATAAATTGTATACAAAATGTACATTTTATATACAGTCAAGCCCGAAGTTATCCATACCCCTTGGCAAATCCTGACTTAAAGTTACTTTTATTCAACCATTTTTTTCTACCAGAAATTATACAGGCTTCTCCCAAAAGATAATAAGACGATAATAAGAGGCATCATTGCGGGGAAAAAAATATTTCTCAGCTTTTATTTACATTTGAACAAAAATGAATATGAATATGAAAGTATGAATAATTTCGGGCTTGACTGTAGGTTTTTCTCTTAATTGTAGCCCTAATATATACAGTGCTCAGCATAAATTAGTTGACCCCTCACAGATCTCTCTTTTAAATTCATATTTTTTACAGGATGCTTTACAATAATATATGTGTGCATCTACATAAGATTAGTCAGTACCAAATCCAAAACTGGAACTAAACAAAAAGTTAGTATACAGTTAAAAAATTAGTACATCCAAATAAATATGTTAGGGAAAAACATTAATGTTAATAAGCAGAAAAACATAAACATAAAAATATATCAAATTTAGTGGAAATTTTGTAGTTTTTAACACTTAATTTGAATTTAAATGTATTATCTTTGTACTACTAAAGACGTTAGGTGATCAAACTTGTATTTTAATGGATAAAACTGTTTAATAAAATGCAAAGTTTTGTTTAAATGCACCCATATTCACTGAGAAATGGATACAAATATATTAATTTTCAAAAGGGAGTGTACTTATTTATGCTGAGCACTGTATGTATCTCTTTTTAAGTGATGAATTAAATGTAATTTATTTATATATAATATTTCTTGCTTTCCTTTTCGTTTTTCATTCTCCACATGGTTTAGTCTTTTTTTTTTTTCAGAGTACGAAAAAGGACGTTGAATGTAATACCTGAACAAGATGATAGTATAGATGTTGCTGTAGGCTGCATTTCACAAGTATTGCATTGCAGCTCCCCCTGCCGCATTTTTTTTTTCTCCTCATTAAATGTACAGTATGAACAGGGAGCCATGATTTGATGCTGCAGGTAGAGTGCCGTCCCACTTCTGAATGCCATTGCATTGAATGAATACGTCTGAAGGTGTCCGATACACTTTCGTTGATTAGCTATTAGTGTGTTGCTTGTATAAGTTTCATATGAGACTGACAATTATTTTCTTTATTAACTCCTAGTGTTTTTCTTTCAGGCTAGACAGAGTCTGGCTTGAAGGAAACACACGACTAATCTTTGTGTGTTTTGACTGGAGGCGGTTTTCTGCATGTCATTATGAAGATAGTCTTAAGATTGGTTTCTGACAGTGTGTGTGCGAAAATAATACTAACAGATCAGTATCAGCTAATGTGTTTTTATTTGTCGGTTTGCTGCCCGCTGTGTGACATTTCGTCCAGCACTGTCAGCATTTGTGCTGCTCCTTAAATACTTTTAAAGTGTGTTTCTAATAGATTTGTCATTACTTGTGAAGGGCTTATAAACTGGCTGATTTCTGAGGGATCTGAGACTAGTTTAGTATAACATGGCAGATTTGTACGAGGCTTTATCTACCGTTTCCACCTGCTAGGTTTTTTTTTTTTTTTGAAGTTTGATTTTTTTTGATCCTACAGTAGGAAGGAAATTGTTTGAATAGTATCTTTGCCAGTGTTATATCAGTCAGTGTTTTTTCATTGAATAATGTACTAATTAAATAGTGGAGTGATGACTAAATTCTGCTTGTCAGTAAAAGACGGCACTGGAATATTTTGGATAACTTTTAAGAATGCACACTTCCAAAATGGGTGAAATAAGTTTCCATTGTCATTCAGTGTAACAGGTAAATTGATGTAAAAAATTAAACAGCATACTTATTAAAGGAACACTCCACTTTTGGGGGGAAATAGGCTCATTTTCCAAGTCACCTAGAGTTAAACATTTGAGGTTTTCCATTTTTTAATGCATTTAGCCAATCTCAGGTCTGGTGGGAGAACTTTTAGCTTAGCTTAGCATAAATCATTGAATCGGATTAGACCATTAGCATCTTGCTCAAATAACTTTGATTAACTAATATTAATAAAAAATTAATTAATTAATAATTAATAATTTTTCTATTTATAGTTTGAATCTTCTGTTGCTACATCCTTTACTAAGACAGACAGAAAATTAAAAGTTGCTATTTTCTAGGTCATTATGGCTAGTAACTATACTCTCAATGGGATTTTTTTGCTAATGGTCTAATCTGATTCAATGATCTATGCTAAGCTAAGATAAAAGTCCTATTTCCAAAAATAGGGCTGCACTCTTATGCTTAAATACGTAGTCTTGTAAGGTCGTCAAATAATTATTGATATAAATGCTTGACAAAAATTCGAAATATAAATCATTTATATCAACAATTTGTGTTTTTGTGTGTTTTACTTCTCCAGGCTATCGAGGGCAGAAAGGGGAACGGGGTCAGATGGGTCTGGGACTTCCAGGAGCTCCAGGACCCGCTGGACCACAAGGTACAAAACTCTTATTATTAATAGTCTAGTTAGGAATATTTAGGATTAACATTTAAAAACACTATCTGAAATCTATCAATTACCACAGAAGAGTATTTTGATTAAACTGTATGTGCGTTTACTGAATAAATCAAAATAATGTTCAGAATTTGGGGTGAATTAAAATTGTAATACAAGTAATATAATTGTTAATGTATTTTAGGTATTCTTTTAATCAGCAAGGTAGGGAGATTTTATGTTTATATTATTATATTTTTACGTTTGTCGATTAATGTGTTTTTAAATTTTTTTTATTTTTAAATCAAGGAACTGCAGTTTTGAATAAGTATCAACAAATGTACCTAACAGAAATGTATGGCAGTTGTAGTTAGAAGAAAAGGAAATCACATGACTGCACGATGGAACCCATGTGAAGGACATTTTTTAATTGAAACAAAGGTGAAAAAAAAAAGATTTTAAACTAACGTATTAATGTGTTATTTAGTGTATATAGAATAATTATGTTTTTTCAATTGAAAACTTGACTCGATCAAACATTTTGAAAGAAACTCAGATTAGATTTGTATTTGTCATATTGGCCAGCCATAGATGCATTATATTGATTAAAAGCGAAACTAAAAACGCAAAAGGCCTTTATGTTAAATATTCATCAAAGAATTCTGAGAAAAAGCACATAATTATTAAACCAAACCTTTCATAAGATATTTCAACTTGGTATGTTAGGGTTTTGAGTTAGCTTTCCCACTTGGATCATTTGGAGAGTGTTTTATTTATTTATTTTCTTGATCATTTTCTCCTTCGTTTTTTTTATTTGGACATATATGAAAACTAAGGTCGCCTTTTGAATCCACAAAAAAAACAATCTGTCCAGGAATGCCTAGAAAACAAACTCTGGTTTGCTCGTGGACAGAAATGAATCTGACCCGATGAACCAGACTTTGTAAAAATGTATAATGAATTATTCAGTATGTTTTATTCAGAATGCAGCATTTGTTTGTTTTGCTAATGCGTCTTAAAATGAACCGTAGGCTGACTTGAAGCCAAGATGTAGTGAAAGCACTTTTTAAACATTACAAATGTTTTACTGCCATTAGTCATCAATTTGATGATAGTGATAGGCCATAAAATGATGAAATCTCACTGTTTTATGAACGTTTAAACCATTCAAGATTTCAATTCAAAAACGTAACTACATCATGATTCAAGTAATATTCTCAAACCCCTTTAACATATTTTAAAATAACTGTCCAAAACACACAAATGTACTGAATCGCTTAACTTTTGCTCAAATTGATTAAGCATCAAAGAAAGCCACAATAATAAGCCTATTAAACTTTGTATTTTTACTCCAAACTGTTCAGAATGTCGTATGTAGGCCATATCCTATAGGCTTTTATTTGTTTCAGCACTTTTCCGTTGTTAAGGGAATAGGGATACATTTTCTGTGGTAACTGACAGCATGCTTCAGATGCCGCTAATGGACCTTCAGAGGTATTTAACCCAGAATGTTCCTTTAATACATGAGCCGTGACACCACGTAATTAGTTGAGATAATTAAAAAAACAAATGATCCTGTTTTTAGTTATTGCTTTTAAGAGTGAGAGGTGCATTGCCTCTTATATAACAGCATGTTGTTGAATTGTGAAGATGAACAGGCTAGATCAAGCATGTAGAACAATAGAAACATGTTGCTTTGTGTTTTTACTTAGGTCCAGAAAGGCCCTCTGTGCTTGTAAATACATTTTCCATGACCGTTCTTTACACTTTTCACACTCTTGAAATCTGCAACACCCAGATAGCGGCGATTATTCAAATTGATGCTTTAATGTTGTACTTTATAAAAGCACAGGCAGATAATGGCTCCAAACTAAACTAATGACTACGGCATTCTTTAATGAACGGCTCTTTTATAGAGGTACAAAGTGCTCACTGATTGTTCTTCAAATGAAAAAATACAAAAGAGACTTTAACCGGGGGTTCTTTATAATTGCACGGCACACCATAATCGCTGGCTACTGTGATTTCCCTTTTTCTCCTCATCCTCTGCAGTTAAAGGGTAACAAGCTCATGAAAATAAGTTTTATTCTGTTTGTTCTGCCATGATCACTCTATGGAAAACTTGATTTTAAATAACAGTGTTTACTGTGTCAAGCATCGTTATTATTGTTCACTGCAATCACTTGATTATCACAGTATCGGCAACCATCAAGACACCTTAGCGACCACATGGCAACAATGTATCATCATAGCAACAAGTTTTACAGCCTTTTTCATTTTTGTTTGTTTTGTTTGTTAGTTTTTTAAGCAAACTGCTGTTGAATTGCAGCCGCATATCAAACTGTTAAAAATAGCAACACCATGGTAACCACCTAAAACAGCCCAGTATCATGGTTACCTACTACTTGCGGCCAGATTCTGAAGTGGGCACTTTACTATCCCATGAGGCCACAAGGGAATTTAGAAATTTCCAACTGACACGGATAGCTGCTAAAAGTATTTCAAGACAACTTAGCAACCACTTAGCAACACCCAGCCAACCAATTGCAACACCAGATCATCTTAGCAACTGCATAGCAACACCCTGCCAGCC
>CAIGQV010003909.1:9496904-9511907 GCA_903798115.1 Danio jaintianensis | reverse complement strand
TGTAAATTACAATATAAATAATAAATATTTGATAATTTCAGGCTGTTCTTTATTAACTGGCTGTTGTTTTACTTTATTAACTTTTACTTGATTTTAAACTGCAAGATAAATACTAATATCGATGTCTTTAATATATTTAATTGGCTTTAATTTAATCGACTAATATGGATGTCTTTAATACCTCACCCTCAAATCTTAAAGCTTTTATTCTGATCGAATACTGATTACAATTCTATCCAAAAAAATGTAGGCTATTTGTGAAAATATGAACTTACCTGGGACTAGTTAATTACTGCAAATTCATTCTATTTTTCCAATTAATTGTGCTATTAGATTTAATTATGACCTTTTTTTATTCCCACATTTAATAAACCAACCATGCTATACTCGATTAAATCACATATTGCTGTTCCAGGACCAGCAGCCCAAAGTCATAATGAATCATAATGTCCCATAACGTCTGACCTTTCGGGCCCTTGACACCCATTAGTCCCGAAGGCCCTTTAAGTCCCGGCAGTCCCCTGGATCCTGCGTGCCCAGGAAAGCCACTGTCACCTTGGGGTCCGGGAGGTCCTGGAGGTCCGGGCCTGCCTGGCAGTCCAGCCGCTCCAGACTCTGGTCTCCTCAGACTAGAAGCCAACTGTGCCAACTGCTCTGAAAGCACAAAGAGCAAACGCACTAATGAGTGCCGATGTTCCCCCACTATTAGCACAGCAGTTTTCATTTCATTTCTCCATTGATTCTGAAATTGCATTCACTAATTAGCACTGCATACTGACTGCTTTTTGCATTTCTGTAATAATGCTACGGCGCCTCCTTTAGGTTGATGCATATATTTCTGCTTTTTGTTTTCACATAATTCTTTTCCATTAAGGATTAAACAGATATACTGTAGAGACAGTGTTTTTTCATTATTGTGCTATTGGTGAAAACTTTGGTATCTGTAAGATTTTTGATGTTTAAAAAATAAGCTTTTTCTTCTAACCAGGACTGCATTTATATGATATATTCTGTGAACCACAGAAATGCAAAAATGACTATTAAAACAAAGTCTTTTTGGTCTATAATATCTGTTTAATGTGTAAGGAATAACTGAAAAACAGTGCACACCAGAGGTGGTGATGCAGCTGCATTATTTTTTTTATTATTCAATGGACTGGAGTCAATTAAGTTTTTTATACTATGGTTACTACACTGTTTAGATGTTGTATTTCATGACATTTGTCAGGTTTTTGTCCTCAAACTGCTGCCATGTGTAGTCTTAGTTTCTTTACACATCTCAACCAAAGACTTCTGTTTTGGTTTGATTAGATTTATGATGATTGTAGTCTCGAGGACTGTGACAAGCACCAGGGAGCCGATTCTGGTCAAACAACTCCACAAATATGCTTACAAGTATTTGCGAAGAGGTAGCTAACATGTTACTATGAGCTATTAGATATGCCCGTGCCATTTACATTCACACGCATGATCTCTCTCTCCTATGTGTTCTCCTTCTCTGCCTGTTACTGATTCAATGTGATCTAACATGTCATAACTGACCAAAATTCGGTGGAATATTGCGCTGCAAAAAGCAAAACTAGTTTTAACTCGTCTATAACTTAGCAAATAACCACTGAATAAGTAGGATAATCAACGGATGGCCACACATTACAGACTTCAATGCATGTGAAATTTCTGCAGTGCCAATTTAAAATCCTTTAACCCACAGCAATTCTTTTATTATCCCTTACTTAACAAGTTCCACTCAACTTTTAATAACATTAAAAAGTCAAATATGACATGTGACGACCATAAGTGTTCTGACCTGAAGCGCTGATTTAAAACAAAGTTTTATAGTAGACACGTCAATCATCATTAAAAAGTACATGAATATTTCACTATTTATGCTGTTTATGCCAATCTGTATGCATTTAATATTCTAGCACAGCATGATTTATACCTTCAGGACTGCAAATCATGCTAAAGTACGTGGGCTACATTATAATATCAGATGTAAATGTGCCCGACCAGGTGCAATGTTCACCAGTCCACATCTATTAATGTAAACACTGCAAGTGCTTTACATTTTGCGATCAAAATTAAGGCCTTAGACTAATTTTATTTTGTGAATAAGCAGATCATTTTCCAGCTTTCAATATTCACTCAAAGCTGTGCTGCAGAACGCTGTTAAAGCTCACTCCTTTCATTTGTCCTTATTCATCCTTTGAATGGTGTTCTATCGTGTTTTCAATTTGCAATGGGAAATTGAGCATAAAGGAAGAGCATTGCTGCCGGTTCTACATCTTTCTTTTCCATTGTGCAAAGGGATAAAAGGGCAGAGCGATTTATTCACGATGTAAAGAATCCAATCCCAGGCCGTGAGCCATTGAGCAGAGGCGAAGGTACAGTAGATTTCAGCTTTCACTCGGAAAACATCCTGCAAATGTATGCGGCACGATGCTCGACTGAGCTTTTTTCGGGGAGGGAAAGAAGGAAACTCATCACTTTGAGGCAAAAGTGCAGATCAGCTGAAAGCGAAATGAATTTTTCAGCGAAATGTGAATGAAAAAGTCATGAGGAAATCAGCGGAGTGCACTCAAAAGGACTTGGAGAGAGGCAGAACTGATGGCTAACTTTAGTAAAGTGTCTGCGCTCATCAGAGCAGAATCAAAAGGAATCTTTGAAACAAAACACAAATTTTTCCTTCCTCACTTTCATCTTGTTGGTCAGCGGTTGGAGATTTCTGATGCCCTGGTGGTGTAATTGCGCCTCTGCATGCATCAAAGGGAAATTACTTTCATTTCTGAAATGATAAAAATCGGCTTCCAGACTTACCCTGCATAACTCGCATGCACACTTGTCTGATGTGTTGATCACTCGGTTCTTTGCCCTGTGAACACAGGAGGAGTCGTTTAGAAGAATAGCACAAACATTTGACAGTTATAACTATTTCATCTCATTTCAGGCCAATAATAAACTCTTCCCTAGAAGATAAACAAAAATATTGTAATTATGTTGCAGAATGTTCAGCTATAGTAGTACTTTGTTTCAAATGTACAAAAAAAGTACAGGGTTTTTACACAATTTTACCTTTCAGTTGCTTAAAATAGTAGGAATTTAAAAGATACTGTAAAACATTATTATATTAATCTACAGTCATTTTAAATATATGTCAGCTGAGTTTTCAGGACTGTGTCACAAGCGAAATTCACTTCATAAATCTTATTTATATATATATATATATATATCTTACATAGATAGATTTCTTGTAACACTATAAATTAATTCAATGTCACTTAAAAAAAATCTGTGCATCCTAGCTAAAAAAATGTATTAAAGGTGCTGTATGTAAGTTTTTGACTCTTCTAAAGCATAAAAATACCATAATATGTTTGCAGATATTTAAGAAACATGCCAAGTGAACATTCAACATTGAATGCTGAAGTCAGATATCCTGCTCTGAAAATGTCTGTTACATGCTGGAACGCGGTCTTTGTTGTGGTTCTTTTATATAGCCCAATTATATTCCAGCGCCCCGGGTTGCCTTGGTGGAAATTTTATTCATTCATTCAGAAAGGCTCTGAAAGCATGCGTCCGTGACCGAAATGCGACCTCCAGTGGACAGTAGCAGACTCCGAAATGAGAAGCAGATTCAGAGTTCCACATGAGGTTATTAATTAGCAAATAATATAAATATAACGTAAACATTAGGTGAGCAGGTTACATTGTAACCCCGTGTCAAAACACGCTACGTGACCAGATTTGCAGTGATAAGCAATTGGGCTGTTTGCACCGGACGAAACACAACAGAAATTTAAATACAGCCATTCAGAAGCACAGAATATGCACTCACTCACGAAATGGTAAGGTTTATAATCTAATTAATACATATTAAACCTCTTTAACATTATTAAATGTACATGCTGAATCACTGATGTGTGTTGGTTTTGAGTCAGAGATCTAAAGTTCAATTTCAAACAGTTTATTTTATTTTCAAGATCTGAGCTGAACGATCTACTGCTGCTTTCAGTAGTATGGCAATAAATGTCATGTAAAATGGCATTCAAACTCTCATTACTAGCGTTTAACACTGAATAAAGCACGAGGTGTACCTGAGGTGATCATTGTCAGTTTTCTGTTGTTCAGCTGCAAGAAATAGAAACTGTTTCTAATTTATCAATTCGAAATGTTGGTTAGAACAGAAACTCCTTTTAATATGGAAAATATTCCTTCTATCGCTTGCCGTTGCTTTTATTCAGAACACGACTTATACAGCCTTTAGGCTCGATTGTCAGACTCGCTCCTGTTGGTCAATCTGGCAACCTGCGCTTGCGTTTTGATCCGGGAATGTAATACCTAGTTCAACCACTGGGTGATAATCTTACATACTGCACCTTTAATTTCTTTTAAAAAAAAGATCCAGACAATGCAACAAAATGATGAAAACTACCTAGAAAACCACCTTAATAAACTCAAAAAACATAACGCATGCATTCATTCATTTGCATGTAAAGAGAAATCTGAGTTCAATGTTCAATTTATTTATAAAGCACATATTAATACAACAAAAGTTGACCACAGTGCTGTACACAAACAATACACATTTAAAAATATAAGTAATAATCCCTGTCCTTACCTACAATAAAAGCTTAAATACTTTAAAGTAATAACATTCCATTTTCACACAGTAAGATGCCCGCACACAACCCCAAATTCCAGACTGTTTCAACAATAAAATGCATTTACTGTATATATGGTCAAATGCTAATGTAAAATAATATGTCGTTTGAACTCTAAAAGTCGAGCATTGCCTGAGTAACTTTTTAGGAACAGATTTGGATTATGAAACATAGTCATTAATCATCATTTCTCTTTCTATGAAAGGTCGATAACATACCGCTGGTCCCTGAGAGCCACGAGGTCCTGGAACTCCTCTGTTGCCCTGCATGCCGCGTGGACCAGCACTACCAGAAGGCCCCTCAATGCCAGGCTGCCCACGAGCTCCCTCCGGCCCTCTGTTACCTGGATCACCCTGGTTTCCAACCTGAATTTACACCACAGAGGTATGTACAGATACAGCAACTTTCATACAGTACGTTTACATGGACATCAGTAATCTAGAGAGAGCTGAAACAAAGCCAAGGAAAACTCAAACATATTCACTTCATGGAAAACATTCATAAATATTTAAGCAAGAACTCACTTCGCCTTTGGCTCCAGATTGGCCGGGGTCACCCTAAGTGCGGGAACACCAAGAGAATTAAAGTTCACTGCAATATTTCAAAGATTTCAGCAAACATTGGCATACTGCATTCATATTATTTTCAGCTCGGTATTTCAGAGCTACTCACGAGATCTCCCTTGTCTCCTGGCGTTCCCTCTGCACCTTGATCTCCCTATGATAAAACACAGCACCATGAGGGACATCATGTCATAGATGTCTAATATGAAGAAGTTCTGTTTTTGTAAAACTTCTAGGAGGAAGAGTTTGGTTCTGAAATAGGACTGCATAAGCTGCAGTTACAGCCAACTATATTACTTGGAGTGAGAATTATTGTTTCTGATCTTTATCATTATTTATTGATTATCTCTCTCTACAATCCAATAAATGTGAGTTATATTCTAGACTGCGGATCAAGCTCTTTAAGACCTATGAGTAATTACAGACCTTTTAAGATGATTTTATTTTTAATTGCTGAAAATTGTATACAATCACTACATAAAAAAATTGTGTTATTTACTAAATGTTCGGTCAAAGATGTACAAAATATTTGTTTACATCAAATTTAAATTACTATTTTTTACTCCAACTTTTGGGTTTGTCTGTATTTGACCAGCGTTGGGTTAATATGACTCAGCGTTGTTCATTCATTCATTCATTCATTCATTTTCTTTTCGGCTTAGTCCCTTTATTAATCTGGGGTCACCACAGCGGAATGAACCACCAACTTATCCAGCATATGTTTTACGCAGCGGATGCCCTTCCAGCTGCAACCCATCACTGGGAAACACCCATACACACTCAATCACACTCATACACTATGGCCAATTTAGGTTACCCAATTCACCTATAGCGCATGTCTTTGGACTTGTGGGGGAAACCGGAGCACCCGGAGGAAACCCACGCCAACACGGTGAGAACATGCAAACTCCACACAGAAATGCCCACTGACCCAGCCGAGGCTCAAACCAGCGACCTTCTTGCTGTGAGGCGATCGTGCTACCCACTGTGCCACCGTGACGCCCGACTCAGCGTTGCAATATTATTTAATGATTTCTATTTTTTTTTTAACAATATGTGGTGTTGCTCCCATATTGATGGAGTGTGGTCAATAGAAATTAACACACACAAAGTTTGGTGACAGTATGCCAAAATGTTGTTTAAAAAATTGTATTAGATCTATTTTGGCACCATAGCAACAAATTTGATGAATTATACTAAAACTATTTGAGATGTCAAAAAGCTTTTTTGTGACATGTTTATTCAGAATTATGAATGTACATTCTAGATGAATGTACAATGTGCTTTCAAAAATACAATCAATTAAAAGCCCATTTTAAAGACATTGTGACATGAGTTACTGTCCAAAAATGGACTACAAAAGCAGATCATAAACAATAGTAGCAAATCAAAAAACAAATTATTTAACAAATAAGTAAATAAATACAAATTTGAAGAGGAAAAGAATAATAAACAATTATAAATGGAGGGAAAAAATAGATAAATAAGAAACAAGAAGTCAAAAACTTTTGATATCAAAGTTGATAGTCAAATTTGGTGAATGTTGAATAAACGGTAAGGGAAAAGTTTTTAAAAAGTAGTATGAGCCAAATATGACATAACTGGTATAGATGTTATTGGCAT
This sequence comes from Danio jaintianensis, assembly GCA_903798115.1. Classification (NCBI taxonomy): domain Eukaryota; kingdom Metazoa; phylum Chordata; class Actinopteri; order Cypriniformes; family Danionidae; genus Danio; species Danio jaintianensis. The sequence goes on along the minus strand of CAIGQV010003909.1, from coordinate 9,505,060 downwards.
TATACAAGGAATTTTTAATGACAAAAGGAAATAATCAAAAACGATTAACTTTTTTTTATAACTTCTGAATCACAAATGCCCCAAAACTTTGAGTACTTAGAAGCATGAGATAAAGGAGGATCAGTATGGTTTCGTAAAAATATAAAATATGCCATTTTAAAATCTAAAATGCAAAACTTGGCATGCTGTTCCAAATCTAAAGAAACTTGTGATTGTTGGCTAAACAGTTTAGTAGTTCTAATCTAAAACATAATCAAATTGTCATATTTCCGTCACCGCTGGATGGCGCTGTGACGAGAAGAGTAAATAATGACCTCGTGCACTTAGGCTTTTTATAAAAATACATATTTTAAATACACTGTTGCTTTTCCTAAATTGCTTTTAGCGTTAGTTTTAAAGGTATCCGATATGGTTAGAATTCTGCAGTGCGGTATCTGATGGCAATGTGAATCACGCTCTTACCTGTTCTCCCTTTGGTCCAGGTTCACCTCCTTCCCCCTGTATAATATCACATGAAGAAATTAATTGCCACGAACATTTAAATCAAAGCATGTGTTGTGTTTAAAGAGTTCTTTATAACAACAGTTATCCAGTAATGTAGGCTCAGCACTTTGTTCTTTCTATAAATCCTAAATGAGTTTGAAGTGCTCAAGTTTTTGTTTTTATCCAAATGCATTAAGGAAAGCATTGAGTTTAAAAGGGACCAATTTGACTTTCAAAAAGCTCATTGTACTTTCAAAGCTTTTTAAAACACCAGCGGGAGCGCATAATAATTGCAATGCCTTAAAGGTTGAAAAAAGTGAAACCCTAATTGAGCAAGAACAGGGAATATCAAGAGGGTTAGCTTTTAAAGAGCTGCAGATGACTTTTTATTATAGTGACAGTGGTGCTGAGGTAGCAGAACTCAAAGTACACTTTGCTCTTCTTTTATAAATATGGAGTTAAGAATAGAAGTTTGATCACCTAAAATTGTGTGATAAACTTGTTTTGTTTACTTTATGTGTATTAAAATTCTATGTTTAAGCAATCTGTGTTTTATATGGTCGCATCTTGTGACACCTTGTGCTGTTTGACTCATGTTTTGTCCATATTTTCAGTCAAACTGCATCGGATATTTGGATAGCCGAATGCAACTACTTTCTCAGTCACATTTAGATGCAAGTGCAGTGCAATGTTGACATGCATTAGCCTGTGTATATTTTGATAAATGCATGATAAAGCACTTAAAACCACTGGCTGTATATTTTCATTAATCTGCTTAATGATGTTTTTGTTAGAAATGTACTGTAACCTAAATATAAGTTTAAATCAGGCCTATCAAAAATATAATGACAAAAAAAAAAAACAGCAGAAGTTGAAACAAAGAAATGAAACAAAGAAAATCTTGAAAGATAAAATAAAATGTCTAACGCCAAAAAAAAAATCAAAAATGTAATTCAAAATTAAAACTAATACACTGCAAAAATAGAAATCTTACTTACAGTTTTTGTCCAAATATTTCTAGTTAAATTAAGAAGCATTTCCTAGACGAGCAAAAATAATCTCTTGTTTTCAGAAATAATTTGTCAAAATGAAGTTTTAAAGTAAGCAAAATAATCTAGTTTTCGATTTGAAATACGATTATTTTACTTGAATCGGATTGAATCAGTTATTCATTTGAAACTATTTTCATCCATATTGGTTCACTTGTTTTTTCATGTAAAAAAAAACATGTCGAACAGGCTAATTGAGAAACAGCTGCTATGTTTACATGCATCAATTTTCGTCAATCCGAGTGAATTGAATCTGATCACAGATGTGTTTACATTGTAATCTGATTGAACTATCCATTTGTATGTTCCGAGTAAAATTTTGTCATTTAAGAAATTTTAGGTTCAATATAGATGGGGTTTTTTTAAGTTTAGCGTTTTTGTATTTTTTTAAGCAAGTTATAGTGTCTGAAAATAGAAATACACTGCAAAAATAACTTTTCTTATACTTAGAGTTTTTGTTGTTTCTAGTCCAAATATCCAAATATTCTTAAATCAAGAAGCAGTTTCTAGACAAGTAAACATTTTTGTTTTAAGAAATAATATGTCAAAATGAAATGAGTTTTACTTTAAAACAAGCAAAACATACTGCCAATGGGGAAAGCAAAATAATCGTATGTCAAAGTGAAAACAAGATTATTTTGCTTAAGGAAACACTCACTTATTTTTACTTATTTCTGAAAAAAAGACAATATTTTTTGCTTCTGAAGAAAGTGCTTTTTGATTTAAGAATTTTTTAGATATTTGGACTAGAAACAAGACAAAACCTCTTAGTCAGAAAACATTTTTTGAAGGGGATTAGTTTTAATTTTGAATACAAAAAAAAAAAAAAAAAAAATTATTTGTTCACAGTTTCCAATGTCTCTTTTGGGCGTTAGACATTTTATTACACATTTCAAGATTGTCTTTGTTTCATTTCTTAAATCAAATTTCTTATATTTAACTTCTGCTGTATTTATTTTAGTGTAATTATATTGTTAATAGGGCTAATTTAAACATATTTAGGTTACAGTGCATTTCTAAAATAAAGTGCTTCATAAAGCAGCCTATTAAAAATGTATACAGCCAGTTTTACATACTTAATCATGCATTTATCAAAATATGCGCAGACTAATGCATGTCAAAATTGCACTGTCACTTTTTGCTGTTGGATCGATTTAAAAAAAGGAATTACCCACCACTTAGGATTAGGGTTAGGTTGACATTTCATTCAGATCGAGCTCAATTGTATCATTTAAGGACACAACGTTTTTGAATCCAATTGAACCGCCAATCCAATTACAAACAAATTATTTGGGTGTGTATAAAGGTAGCCATTGTATGCACGATATCCTCACCCTGTCTCCTTTTATTCCTGGCAGGCCCGGCGGTCCAGGAAGTCCAGGCAAACCCAAGTCACCTTTAGGCCCCTGAAAAGACAGTCAATGTAAGATGGCATGCAGTCAAGAGTCTGGCATTTACTGTAAGACTCTGGTTTATCTATTCATATTTATCTATGCAGGATCTCTTTTGTCAACAGAGTGAAAAGTCTACAGAATCCCTCGGTTTCCTCTGCAAAAAACACTCTCATGCATTTTTAAAAGGAGAGCGCAGTCAGAGGAAATGCGAGACCAGGACAAAAAGGCAAATGCTGATAAATCTGGTGTGTAAAAATGTACATCAGTGTTTTTTTGCTCTGCTGATTTAATCTACACTTTCACAGCAATATACAGATATTGTATACGATATATGCATGTCTGTATGTTTTGACTGAAATGGAGCCAGTTTAATAATTGAAAACATTAGCAATGGTTTGAATCAGTCACATGATTATGCTCATTTCACAAAATCTTACCAATTTGTGTAGACTCAAATCAGTCTTATTTCTGACTTCATGTTAAATCAATCAATAATCAGTCAATAAATAATGTTTGCGTGTGTGTTGTGTATATTTTATGTAATGGCTTTATATGTGTACAGTTGCATCTAAATTATAGCCATCCTGTGTTTTTTATTTTATATATATATTTTTTTATATTTCCCAAGTGATGTTTAACAGAGCAAGGGATTTTTTACAGTATTTAGTATAATATTTTTTCTTCTGGAGAAAGTGTTATTTGTTTTATTTCGGCTAGAATAAAAGCAGTTTTTACATTTTTTTAAACCATTTAAGGTCAATATTATTAGCCCTCTTAAGCAATATTTTTTTCTGTTGTCTACAGAACAAACCACTGTTATACAATGACTTGCCTAATTAACCTAACTTACCTAGTTAACCTAATTAAGTCTTTAAATTACACTATTAGCTGAATACTAGTATCTTGAAAAATATATATTAAAATATTATGTACTGTCATCATGGCAAAGATAAAAGAAATCAGTTATTAGAAATTAGTAATTAAAACTATTATGTTTAGAAATGGGTTGAAAAAATCTTCTTTCCGTTAAACAGAAATTGGGGAATGAATATACAGGGGGGCTAATAATTCAGGAGGGCTAATAATTCTGACTTCAACTGTATATAGGAAATGACTAAGCAGGATAATTATATATTTTATACATTATTATTACATATGTAGCTAGAGATTTATGTATGTTAAATATAGAAATGAAAATCTGCTTTTTGGTTTCAGCATCAATATGCAGTTACAAAAGTGACTTTATGTACATAGAATGGATATGAAATGCAAATAAAATGTTACTTTAATGTTTCAAAGGACTTTTGTAGAAAATAAAACGTCAAGATTTGGGTAAAATAATGTTACATTGTCAATCAGCTTAATGGATATATTTGTGTAAAATTTCTAAATTAAACTTTTACTTATTAAATGAATAAAAGAGTAAGTGATCATACACATTTTGATATCTTACAGTATATTATTAAAAACGTCTTGTTGACAAATAACTAAAACCTACAGGTATAAATCTTTAAAATGACAATTAATTAGTATTTTGATGATGCACTATGTACCTTAAATATAGTGTTTTGAAATGTCATCACATTATTATTGTTAAGTTTAATTTTTGGTTATGACAATCGTAAATGTGTATGCAGCACATGGAAAGGAAAGAGCACTTTTATGTTATGTCAAAAGGTCACTTCCGGGGTGAGCAGGAGTTATTGTTTTGTTGGTGAACGGCCATGGTGGTCATGCAATAAAGGAGACGAGTTCGAAACTGTTGTTTTCATTTAGTAGCAATTATTATACATTTTTCTCATTAATTATTGTCATCAATAGATTATTGTTATTCATATGCCTGGCACAATTTTTATTTTATTTATTTTTAATGTAATTATTATTTATCACTATTTAGTCATTATTTTATAAACATATAAAACAAAAATAAAACATTAACCTTTAAAGATTTTTTATTTACAAAAACTATAACATAATAATAATAATAATAATAGTAATAATAATATATTTTTTTATTAAAACATTAATTTGCAAATAGTTCGATAAATATAAAAATTAACTAGTTTTAAGGATGTTGGAGAATTTTTACTGTGTTAAATGTGTAATAATCATTATTTCTTACTCAAAAATAAAACAGGACAACAAACACACATTCAGCAGGATATAACTAAGCAGAATAATTACATACAATTCTACACATCATTATTAAATACCAATGTACATATATATATATATATATCCAATATAAACTTCAAAACCTGAATAAATAAATGTAAATCTACATTTTTATTAAATAATTTGAATATTTAAATGTAAACCCTGAATAATTGCATTTTAAAACATTACAAAAATAAGACGTAAAATAACAATGTCTGCATTTTTCTCAATATTCACATTAATCATTCATGTTTAAGCCGGTGTGTTGGTGTGTGTTTGTGTGTGCAGATAAGTGTGTGCTGATGGGAATGGCAGGAGAACAGAGGACTCATTGAGAGACACTGCTGTGAGACATTCTTTTGACTGTTGACTCTTTCCTATGAAAACAGAGAGGTAAAGTACCATTCAAAAGACAGAGAGAGAGAGAAACCGCTGGCTCCATTCTCTTCCACAGGCCCGCAGTATGTGTGCATTTCAATACTGTGAAGATTTGCCTTGGTTTGACCCTGACATTAGCATAATATAAAGTCACGAATTCCCCTAAAAGACTATTAGTGCAAAGTTTTCTGAATTCACTGCGCACCAAGTCGTCTAAATAAGTAAAAGCAGTTGAGTTTAGCGGATGTCACGATGGCTTGCTTTCTCTTTGAACACTGGGATAATGGAATAATTTAAATGTAGTGCTGCCTATGACTTGTTTTGAATTCTGGGTTTGCTGCCAGCTCATAGGAAAAAAAGAGATCTCTTTAATGTCAGGCATTTCTTCTACACTAAAATCACTAAAGCACTATCTTGATTGGTGTGTTTGTCTCATTTTCCAGTAACTACATAGCTTTAGTTCAGAAAACAAGATGTATTTACTTGAGAAGAAAAACAGCGTTTGTTTCTTTAAAAAAAATATATATTAATATGTAATTAAATATATATCAAAAAATATTTTATGCTTAAAACAATAATCAAAAATTGTGTGGAAAATAAAGATTTTGACATTAAAAAAAAAAGTAATATGCAGTTGAGGGCAAAATTATTCTCCCTCCTGTGAAATTGTGATGTTTAACAGAGCAAAGGAAGTTTTGACAGTATTTCCTATAATATTTTTCCTTCTATAAATAAGTATTTTTTTCTTTTAGTTTGGCTGGAATAAAAGCAGTGTTTACGTTTTTAAGGCCAATTATTAGTCCCCCTTACAAAATATTTTGTCTCTATTGGCTACAGAACAGACCACTGTTATCTAATAACTTGCATGATTACTTAAAATTGACTAGTTAACCTAATTAACCTAGTAACGCTTTTAAATTGCACAAGCTGAATTCTAGTATCTTGCAAAATATCTAGTAAAATATTATGCACTGTTTTCATAACAAAAACAAAAGAAATCCATTATTGGAAATTAGTTATTAAAACTATTATGTTGAAGAAATCTTCTCTCTGTTAAACAGCACTTGGGAAAGATTTTTAAGAGAATTCAAATATAACAGGAGGATTAATAATTGTCACTTCAACTGTATATTGAATAAAAAAATATATATTTAATTGAATAAATAAAAAAATTGTAAAAACTTTGAAGAGTTGTTTGAACATTACAACAACTTTTTAAAGATAGTACTCGTTTTGCAATGAAAATGAACTTGTTTTAAGGATTTTACAATATATTTACTGGAAAAAAGTCTACAAATATTGGTTAGACAGCGATGGGTTTATGTATGATTTTTATTTATTTTTCTTAACAAAATTAACTCACTTTTGATATTTTTTCTTAACAAAGATGTATATAATACATATATACAACATGTATATAATGTACAATATCATATATAGTATGTGACCATTGTAAGGGTCAATTATTTGGAAATCATATAAAAGCTGAATAAATAAGCTTAATGTATGGTTTATTAGAAGAGGACAATATTTGATTATAGCAATACTTATTACTTCTCAAAAATTAAGTTTTGATATATTTATAATAGGGAATTAAAAATAAAAATATCTCTACTTAATATATTGTAGGGATTTTTACATTTTAACCCATGCAACGTATTTTTTGGCTATTCCAAAAAGTACACTTGTCCAACATAAGACTCAATATGAACTCAAATCATTCTCATTCAACTATTTCCAGGAGAAAATAATATGATCTATACTATCTACATCCACTGTATATCATTCTCCTCTCATATGTCTACATTTTGTTGTCATCCGCGCCTGTTTTCATATCTATATTAGGAGAAACATCTCAGAGAGGCTTCAAATTTAACTATGTTTCCAAATGAAGTTCTTAGCTATGCTTATGACTACTCAAAAATTCAGTTTTGATGTATTTATGGTAGGGAATTTAAAAAAGATCTTTACTTAATATTCTAAGGATTTTTTTATTTTATTTTGACCCATACAACGTATTTTCGGCTATTCCCCAAAATACACTTGTCCAACATAAGACTCAATATGAACTCAAATCATTCTCATTCAACTATTTCCAGGAGCAAATAAAATGATCTATACTATCTACATTCACTGTATACCACTACGTTTGTTTTGGATACTGTATACCACTACTATATTAGGAAAAACATCCTAGAGCGGCTTCATATGTTTGCTGGCCTGTGAAAGGCGACCCGAGGACCCTCATCTCTTACAGGCAAAGCTTTTCACATCATTTAGTAATTTCCATGATGAAAGTAAGTGAAGTGAAGTGAAGTGAAGTGAAGTGAAGTGAAGTGAAGTGTAGTGTGGCCAAGTATGGTGTCCCATACTTGGAATTTGTGCTCTGCATTTAACCCATCCAAGTGCACACACACAGTTAGTGAACACACACATACCGTGAACACACACCCGGAGCAGTGGGCAGCCATGCTGCGGCGCCCGGGGAGCAGTTGGGGGGAACGGTGCCTTGCTCAAGGGACTCACCTCAGTCGTGGTATTGAGGGTGGTGGAGAGTGCTGGTCATTCACTCCCCCCACCCCCAATTCCCGCTGGTACCGAGTATGGGATTATATTGTGAAAAAAAAAATCACAGAATAAAAAAACTTAACTGTTACCTTTTTGTCTCTGAATAGTTTTATATCATGGTTGCAAC
>CAIGQV010003909.1:9466368-9491904 GCA_903798115.1 Danio jaintianensis | reverse complement strand
GTCATTGACCTGATAAAAGCTTTGTCAGTTCAGGGTGTTAAAAACATGATGACTTTGCACACTGATAAATTCATCTCTCACCTTCTCTCCTCCTCCACCTTTTGGTCCTGGGACTCCTGGTAAACCCTGCAGACACGGAAGAGAAAGTCACTAAATATCAAAGAAGCAGCTGCATCTCCTGAAGAAAGAAATATGCCTTCTCTTTATTCCGTAAGATCAAAGTCAAATCCAAAGGGCTGTACTTGAACCATCTCAAAATTAATGATGACATGAAATAGTGATGAAGAGCAGGCATCACGCTGGATAAAGTCAGAGGTGTTTTATAATCTTGCCCTGCCCTGAAATGAAGCGGACACAACATGCACAAATTGGAAATCGAAGTAAATTATTGATTTATTTTTTTTACCATCTGCTGCGGTGAGCTATTAGCTTTATAGCTTTAAAGGAGAAAGGTTAAACATAAGATTACTGTATAACAAAAAGGTCAGGAATTCAGCAATGCATGACTGGCAGATATAAAAGTGAAACTGAATGAAAGTTTGGTTTCTTCTCTTCACTAAATGAGTCAATGAGTAAATCCATTAATCATTCATTCATTCATTTTCCTTCGGCTTAGTCCCTTATTTATCAGGAGTTGCCACAGTGGAATGAACTGCTAACTATTCCGTCATATATTTTACGCAGTGGATGCCCTTCCAGCTGCAACCCAGTACTGGGAAACACCCATACACTCTCTCATTCACACACACTCAAACACTACGGCCAATTTATATTCACCTATACCGCATGTTTTTGGACTGTGGGAAAGACCGGAGCACCCGGAGGAAAACCAGGCAAACATGGGGTGAACATGCGAAATCTACACAGAAATACCAAATGGCCCGGCCAGGACTCGAACCAGCGACCTTCTTGCGGTGAGGTGACAGTGCTGAGCCACCGTGCCACATCCATTAATCAGTGATTTAAAAATCTATTAATGATAAGTTATATAATATTATAATAAAACATTCATTTTGTGACCAGAAAAAATATTATGGGCAGTATATTTCCTCACTCCAAGTCATTGTCTGTCACACCGAAATGTTATTTTTAGTTCCTACCTTGTATATATTTACATGTCTGTCGCTGCATTTATTTAATCAAAAATACAGTACAAAAATATAATATTGCTAAATATTATTTCACTTTTAAATAACTATTTTCTATTTGAATACATTTAAAAATGTTGTTTATTTCCAGTACAGTAAAGCTGAATTTATTTATTAGTATCATTAGTGATGATCCTAAAGAAATCCCATCATGATCCCTCAGAAATCATTTTAATATATATTGTTCAATCCATGTAGATATTTCAGGACGGTTTTGTATGTCGTTGTATGGGAACTTTTAATTTTCTGACAAATCTTTCATATAATGAATGCATGTTTTTTTTTTTACATTGAAAGACGAATTTACTAAACATATTGTCAAGCCCGTAACTATTCATACCCCAGGGGTATGAATAATTTCGGGTTTGACTGTATTTACTAAAAACTTAATAAGCTGCTACTTACAATGCACAAATTTAAAAAAAACTTTTGGGTGCTACAGTATACAGTATAATGGTGCAAAGACTGTACCAGTATACTCTATACCAGGGGTTCTCAATCTCGGCCCTGGAGATCCGGTGTCCTGCAGATTTTATCTCCAATGCCAATCAGACACACCTGGGCTAGCTAATCAAGCTCTTACTAGGCTTTCTAGAAACATCCTTGCAGGTGTGTTGAGGCAAGTTGGAGCTAAAAATCTGCAGGACACCGGACCTCCGGGACCGAGTTTGAGAGCTCCTGCTCTATACTGACAACTTCAAACTCTAATAAATGCTGTGTGATTCTTTTAAACTTTTACAAATGCTGCAAAAATATGTGTCAACACCTTTTCATTGGTGTTTTTTCACTACATGTAAATCCTAATGTAGTTTTTAATACCAAAATCTTTTAAAGTAAATCAGGCCCTAAGACTTACAGGCAGTCCTTGAAGGCCAATTTCCCCGGGGCTTCCAGCTTTTCCTTTGCCGCCCTGTAAAAGATCCACATCTGTATTATTACCACATTCTCTACATGCCAATGGTTAAACAATAAAGGCCTAAATCTACTGTACCTTGGCACCTGGCATGCCAGGAATTCCCTCACGTCCGTCCACTCCTGGCAAACCCTTAGAAAACACACAGATTGGTGCTGATAGGATGTTTGAAATGGTCTTTAGCTCATTGTTTTTATCCATGCTTACAAAAAATACCAAAAAACACCATTCTGCTACATTTTTTAAACTTATGAAACAATCACTGTACCATATAACCAGCAGCATATCTCATTTACTACAAGTGAAATTACATACGCCATCTCCTTTTGGCCCTGGAAGACCAGTGTTGCCTCTTGGCCCTTGAGGTCCCTTCAGAAAAAGAACAAAAATCAGTAAAGTAGTAACTAATAGTCAAAGAAATCATGTTCCTGGACCACTATCATTTGAGCAGCTTCTCAAAGGCTAAATGCCGAACTAAACCCCGCTTGTACTGTGTTCATTTTTGCTGTCATAATGATGTTTGTACACTTGCCTGTTCTCCTTTAGGACCGGTTTCTCCCACTCCTCCGCGTTGTCCTCGATCCCCCTGGATAAAAAAGAAAGGCACATCTGAGATTTCTGACATTGATTTGTTTACACCCAAGGCTCAGGATATCAGCTTGGAAGTCATGCCCATTGCTGAAACAGAGCCACTTCAAAGCTTTCCACTGTGAATGTGAGGTAACGCTTTCCTATTTCAAGGTTAGTTTTAGATTAGATCGGAAGTTGCAGAACTTACCGCTGCCCCTGCAACACCTTGAGGGCCCGGGTCCCCATCAACACCCCGAGGCCCCTGTAAAAAAAAAAGTATTATTATTTTGTGGTTTATTTATGGGTTTGGTAGCAGTGTGCATCATACCTTCTATGTATGGGGTTTTTTTGGCGGTGGGGGTTGCGGGGTGTGTCATGTTTATACATATCGGCAGCCAATTTATGTGCAAATCAAACATATGACCTAGTCCTAGGACTCATATATACTCTACATATTTTTAAAAAAAGGAGAAAAGAACATGTTTTATTACCGTTTCTCCTTTGGCCCCAATCATTCCGGTAGCACCTCGAATTCCCTGTGGTCCCTGAGAGCACATCATTGAAACAAGGCTTTAAGACACTAGATCAAGAAATCGCCACTGGATTGATTCATTCATTTAGTGTCGATTGCTGGAATAAACAGAAAATCACGTACAGTGGGGCCTTGAGCTCCAACCTCTCCGGAGGCTCCCTGATCACCTTCCTCTCCCTAAAAAGATCAAGAAAAACTCCTTTACATACAGAGAAAATACTAAAAACAAGCACTGATTCAGTTGTTGACAGATAGATTGATAGATAGACAGAAATAATATAGATAGACAGGCTCACTTACCGGTGAGTACTCAAAAAAGTTCTAAATGTCTAGTATTTAACATAATGGAGTTTTGAATCAAATGTACTGCAGTTGTGATTGAGGTAAATGATGTGTGAATGTGCTGATTCTGAGCGGAGCATCTCGAGGACATTACAGCAGGCAGACACCAGTGAACTAAATGTCACCACTTTAACTTATTCTTACAACACTCGGATCGCTCATTATTCTTCATGCGCCAGTGGAGTGTAATTCTTCAACCCAACTTTAATAGACAGCATTTAAATACATTCTCCATGTTCATTCAGCTCAAGTGTCGGTCCTTAATTATAAATGAAGCCCTGTAATAATCTCCAAAATGTCACAGTCTGAGAAAAACTGTCTCAAACATGATGTTTTCTCATTACAACAAGACCTAGTGCTTCATTTATATTCAAATTCACTCTGGAGAACTTCTTAACCCATGCTGACCTCAAACACACACACACACACACACACAAACAGGCATACTTTTTTTAGCATAATTATATAATACTTTGTGTTTGTAATATAAAGTTCATACCTTGTGTCCTTGTTTTCCAGGCTCTCCAGATTCTCCTTTCACCCCTTTATGACCCTGATAGTGGACAGGAGGAAAGTTTATACTTACATTTAATTATATATATATATATTAGTATGGACGTTGGTGCAGGTAAAAATATGTCTCATTTCAGTGTTTGCCTCAAATTGAACATACTACAGTGATTTGTTATACATAAAAAATATACAACACTGAAGTAAAGATTCTACTTTAATGTTGTTTTATTATTTTAGTGAAAGAAAAATGTTAAATTTGCATAAAATGATGTACTGTCATCATTCAGTGTAACCATATATTTATGTAAAAATGAAACCACTTACTTATTTGGCCCATAATTCCTAACATGCATAAAGCAATAAGTGATAATACTATATTTTATTATATTTTAAATGATTTAAAAACTGACAAATGTGCGAAAGTTAGTAGTTTGACCATTGAAAAACTGTTTGTATTTTGGGGCCGCACTGCAATGCTGAAATAGTCTTATATATTTCATTCATTTACATGTCTTTACATTTTTCTTATTTATGATCTTATTGTTACATTTGTTTTGGTTCCTGTCCATAGGAGAACTCACCTTCATCCCTGGCAATCCTGGATGGCCAGGTGCTCCAAGTGGGCATGCATTAGGGCACTAAACATAAGGAAAAATCAAATAAAATTCAGATTATTCATATAATTCAATCAAACCATAACTAATAGCCATCAGAATGTTGCTTATTATAATATATTACAGCACAGATAGTGAAAACAATATGTCTTTTACATGGTTTGCAACAAAAAATTTGATAGAGCACCAAATAAATTGTCCTCTTACCAGTTCCATAGATCCACCCAACATCCCTGCAGCTCCCTGTAAACACACAAAAAATTACCTAGTATGAAGGGGATGGGAAGCTAATTAGTCACTTAAGGAAGTAGTTGTGTTATAATTATAGTTGCTGATCTACATGATGCTCTTAATTAATAAAGTTGATTAGTTATAAGAAGTAATGTTGGTTTGACAAATGCGTATTTCTGAGGCTTAAAGGAGTAGTTCACATCCAGAATGATTAATCACCACACATTTCCAGTTGATCATCACCACTGAGTTGCATATTAATTTTTCCTTTTTATGGAAGTCAATGGTGACCATTAAGTGTTTGGATTTTTTTTATGAGTTGTACTCACTCGGGGCCCTGTTGGTCCTCGGGGTCCCTGTGGACCTCTCACACCCATCGCTCCCTGTTTTACACAGTGAAAAATGAAATCAATTAAGCATTCATAAAATTGCTCACTTTTTGGATAGATTTACAAAACGGTAAAACTTAGAGAAATACTACAGCAATGGTTAACCATGTAATACAAATAATATCAAAAAATTTTACTTTAAGGCTGACATATTACATGGATTTTATTGTAAAAAAAAAAAAAAAAAAAAAAAAAAAAAACAGAAACTCCAGGCTCTCAAAATGAACTCTGACATGTATTTTTCATATACAGAGTGGGATTGAAATTGTAATGCCATACATATCATTTCTCGTAAAAAAAAAAGAAAGAAAATTATTTAAAAAAAAGATTATTCCTCTAAATTGTCATGAACATATTTGGTTCCTATTTCACCCCCCCAAAAAAAAAAGGATTATTAAAAAAACAATTTTAAGAAAATAAAATAAAAGCAAGGCTAATTTGGCTGGTTGACTACTGTATATTATAACAAATCACATGTAAAAAAAAAAAAAAAAAAAAAAGAGTAATTAGGTTTCTGCTACTTATTTAACAAAAAATAAATAAATAAAGTTAAAGAGTAACTCACAGGGGGTCCCACTTTTCCCAGCTCTCCCGGAAGTCCTCCTGGTCCTGGTGGTCCCTTTGAAAAAAAAATGGATTAGGTTTCTTGTTCTAAATAAACAAAAAAAATAATTTTTACGCATTTTAACGTGCTTATATAAAACAAAAGGTGCTTACAATTGGTCCATCAGATCCAACACCCTAAAACAAAGAAAAGGTACACATTTTGCATTAAACTATTAAGCATTTATATGTATTTTTTTCCATTTCTGATGTATCTTAAAGCTAAATAAATAAAAACATTTATAGTCACAAAAAGATGTTCTTTGACTTATTGCTGCTTAGAGCACTGAAATAGGTTATGTAGTTCCAGTGCAGTATCTAGAGATCAGTTTATGCCTATTTATAACAAAATTCATCATCTCTATTGTTTTTGTTTTGAATGCGGGGGCTTAAGAGCTCTTAAAAGATGACAAAATCTGACTTACCGCCTCTCCTCTGATACCAGGTTTACCAGGTTCTCCCTGTTGCAACAACAATTACACATGTGTTCTTTTTAGGCTTAACATAAAATAGTTATATAAAAACAATAAAAAGCAATTGTAGCTTACTTTGCAATACTCTGTTTGAAATGCACCTTACTCATTCTTTGTACATATTACTTAATGTAGGACTGAATTAAGCCTCCATTTTAAATTGTACTATAGGATTTAATTATAAAAGTTTAAGAAAATCAAACAGTAGATTGCTTGTTATACTCTACAATACAACATTTACACTATATACTGCATATACTGCTTGATGAACAATGCACAATAATGTTAACAACAAAAAAGTATTTGAGAATGAATGAGTCACTTTACAAAACAATATAAGATCTCTGAGTATCAAATCTGACCACAATAATGCTAAAACAGTCTAAATACATTTGGAAAACAGTGCATGATTGTAACACCATTATTAGTATATTATTGAGTATCTGTAAACTGTTATAATTTGATATTTACTTTATAGAGAAATATTGTAAACATAACAAGTAAACTTATACGTTCAAGATTACATTTTTATTATCTTGAACGAAGTACTAATATGCACTGTAAAAATCTGTTTGTTTGCTTTGAACCACTTTATTTAGTGTTATTAACATTTAGCTAACATTTCAATTCATTATTTGATGCATTTTGCTTACTGTGTTGATACGCAAAATGCCTGCTCGTAATTATATCTGTATTTAATGTCTGTAGTTGCATATAAAATTGAAGAGTTCAAATGCAAAGGCCACTAAGGGCCATCTGAATTATTTTGATCTAAAATTAGCAATTTACTCTGCCTCCTATGCTTATGTTTAGCTTTTTCACTTTAAGAGCAATGAAAAGAACCTATTCATCCTGAGAAAAATGCCCATTTTAGAAAACACAATTAAGACGGCAGTAACTCTTCAATTACTGTACACTGTTGACCCTAATCTTAACCTTAAACATACCCATACCACTAAACCTGTCCCTAATTTTAATCATATTCCACCAAAAATAAGCTTTATGGGTTGCACCTAATTTTACAGTATGTTCTTAACAGTGTACAGTGCTACTTAAAGGGACAGTTCACCCCAAAATCATTTTCATCCTCCGTTTGTTCTAGACCTGTTTGAGTTTCTTTCTTCTGTTGAAAACAATAGAAGATATACTGAAGTATGTTGGGAAAAAAACTTTCAGTGACTTTCGTAGGATTTTTTGTTCCTACTACAGTATACAGTATGAATCTTTTCCCAACAATTTTCAGAATAACTTGTTTTGTGTTCAAAAGACTAAAGTTATTCATAAAAGTGTGTGTGAGTAAATGGTAAAGAAATGTTCATTTTGGGGTGAACTTGCCCTTTAAGAACGTACTGGGTTATATAAGGTAACTACATGGGTTAATGCTGGATGTAATGACTTTGACACTTAGTATTTACAAAAAAGTGCTATTGTTTTATGCAATAGAACATGACACCTGATATAAAGTGGGATTACAAAAAGTTAATTTAGGTTTTATGAAATTTATTTAAACTATTGGAAAGAAAGCTAAACTTAAAAATAATAATAATAATAATAATAATAATAATTAAAAAATATAATCACTTTTCTGCAATGTTACTATTAGAAAAATCCCACAAAACCAGAGAATCTTCTGAGACTAAGTGAAGTGCTGTGTTTTGAACGTGGGTAAGTTTAACAAGAACTGATGAATCTGACTTTCCTTGACAGATCAGTGAGCACTGACAGGATTAGAAAGTAGTAGTCATGTGAAAATACTTATAATTCCCTCTACAGGGCCAGTCAGTGCAGCGATTTGAGATCTGGTCCCTATTGAAGCAGAAGTCTCATTAGTAGCTCACCTTTTGTCCTGGGGGCCCGTCAAGACCTGGTTCTCCTATGGGGCCTATGAGGCCCTGAGGGACACAAAGGGGAAATGTTGCATCATTATCATTATTATCCCATACAACATTAAAAAGACCAGAGTTCACACAAAAGGGAAATATTTAACAACACTCAGGGGGTTCCAAATCTTTATAGTTTCTCTTTTTTTCTGTAGAACACAAAAGAAGATATTTTGAAGAATGTTGAACACCAATAGCCATTAATTGACATAATAGTAAAATAATAATAATAAATGGAAATGAGTGGCTACCAGTTTCTTCTTCAAAATATATTCTTTTGAGAAAAGAAACTCAGATTTGGAACAAGTGGACGCTGAAAAAATGTAAATCTTCCTTTTTACGTGAACTATCACTTTAAAGGGATAGTTCACCCAAAAATTAAAATACTATCATCATTTACTCACCCCTTACTTGTTCCAAAACTGTTGAGTTCTGTTGAACACAAGAATATATTTTGAAGAAAGCTAAAAACCTGTAACCATTGACTTCCATAGTATTTGTTTTTCCTACTATGAAAGTCAATGGTTACAGGTTGTCAGCATTCTTCAAAATATCTTCTTTTGTGTTCAACAGAAGAAAGGTTTAAATAAAGCTTTGAATTAAACTCATAAAGGTTTGAAACCACTCGTGGGAGTGTAAATAAAGAGTAAACGTTCATTTTTGGGTGAACTATCCCTTTAAGTAACAACAGACCAACTTATAACTACAAAACAAAGACACTTGTCAGTTACTCAACACCTTCTTGAACCTTCCGTCTCAGATATACTTTCTTGACCCCTACTTCCATTTTCACAGAGAATCCTCTTTAATTAAGTCCAGGCGTCAGGTGTCTGTGCTTAAACAAAACCCCTGTTGTCTGATGGCCAGACCTTTTTCCTCTGGTCTTTGCTTCAGTCCGGCATGAGAAATTCCCAGCATTTTTTTGACCCTCTTAAGATTGCCGCCCACTATTGACTGACCTTTTTTTTCCCACATACGATTATGTCAATGCTTAACATGAGATTTTAACGTGATTCCTTACACGTCATGATTTTGCCAAGTACGATGCGATCCTGGATTAACATCTATGTTGGTCCTGAAAAATCATTTTTGTTCAAAAGTGTAATCCATACCTATTCCCTACCCCTAAACCCAACCATAACTGTAAATTATTCCCAAAATCAGAGGGAAATAATAGTTGGATAACAATCATTTGTAACTGCATAAACCTAACCTCAAGCCTAAACTTAACATAAACTGTAAACATATCCCTTAATTCTGATTGGCTGACTGGAATGTTGTTCCAGGATCAACGTAGATTTTAATCCAGGAACATGTCCTACTTGGTGAAATAAGGTTAGCGTGATTGCTTACATCTGCTCCAGGTAATCCAGGAAGTCCAGCAGAACCAGGTTTTCCAGAATCTCCATCAAGACCCTTTGGGTGCAAACGACAGTGTGTGAGATCCATCGATATTCATAAATACAGCAAATTGTGTCTGGTAAAAACTCTTTATATTTACAGCAGAGCCATCTTCACCGGTATCACCTCTCTCCCCCTGCAAGACAAACACATAATGTATAACATTCTGCTGATTCATTTGCTTTATATATACAGTTGAAGTCAAATTGAGTAGCCCTCCTGTAATTTATTTAATTTTTTTTATATTTCTCAAATGATGTTTAACAGAGCAAGGAATTTTTCACAGTATTTCCTATAATATTTTTTTCTTCTGGAGAAAGTCTTATTTGTTTTATTTCAACTAGAATAAAAGCAGTTTTTTTAATTTTTAAAACCATTTAAGGTCAATATTATTAGCCCCCTTAAGCAATTTTTTTTTTTCGATTGTCTACAGAACAAACGATTGTTATACAATGATTTGCCTAATTACCCTAACTTGCCTAATTAACCTAGTTAAGCCTTTAAATGTCACTTTAAGCTGAATACTGGTGTCTTGAAAATTTTCTTGTAAAATATTATGTACTGAAATCATGGCAAAGATAAAAGAAATTAGTTATTAAAACTATGGAACTGTGTGGAAAAGAATCTTTCCAATAAACAGAAATTGGGGGAAAATTGTACAGGAGGGCTAATAATTCTGACTTCGACTGTACATATATATTTTTTATTCAAATGTTTAAAATAAAATCAACTCACATCAATGCCATCTATTCCAGGCACACCAGCAGGACCAGGAGTCCCAGATCCAGTCCTCTGTTCCAAAATTGTAAGTACACAATATTGTCATATTCATATAGTTACAGTAATAGACCAAAGTGATGTACGGTGTAGGAAAATTGATATCATCCCCTTTTTTAAACATATAATGTACTTTAAAAACTTTGTGTGCTTCGTTTTGATTGTTTTATTTGTGATAACACAAGAAACACAAATGCATCTGAACAAATAAAAAGCAAAAACAATGAATTTCCTTTCAGATTTTAGTTTTTGCTTTACACACTTACACACTCTCCCTCTATGTAGATTTATTATGTTTTTATATAAAATATTAGTATTTTAAATATAAAAACTGTCAATAAAAGTCTTTTTGTTAAACTGCAGAGTAAAGAAATACCATAATGCAATTTCCAGCATAAATAAACAACTGTGAACAAAAAAAATGCACATTTTAATTAAATAATATTTTTTGACAGTGTACTTTTCATTCAACTCAGCATTTTTTTCAAGTGTATAAGCTTTTAGATGGAGTAATACAAAAGTTCTTCAGTATTTTAACTAAAATTATTCAGCAGGTAAATATAATTTTAAGTAAAGAAAACCAAAAACATTTAAGCAAGCAACTCAAACAGCTGAAGCACAACAGGTGTGTGCAGATGCAAAAATGCAGTGTAGTCTATAATACCTCACAGTAATTCTGATTCTATTTAAAAAAAAAAATAAATAATAAATAATCTATTTACAAGCGCTCACCTTAAATTCTGCCTCAGATATCTGAAAGGAAAAGAACAAAGACTGCATTTACCTGTGCCGTGCAGATGATGGTTATCTCCAACAAAATGAGTAAAAAGGGCCCGCGCACACCTGCAGCGCGAGCCATGATTTCCCCGAAGACACAAAAGCCCCTGTTTTCTTAGGATCAGTTGGGTTGACGGGACCCCCAGACCAAGAAACCCAACTAAATCCCCTTTCAACTATCTGAACTCAAGGGAGACCATAACCACAGACTGTTCATACATATGCATGAAGTGGTTCGTACTTGGTCTGTGATTGGAGGGCAGCGGCACAGTCAGGGGTGGAGTCTAGCACACATTCGAATAGAAAGCGGGAAATTTGACTAGATGGCGACATTTGACCTTTGTAAACAAACACTGATTCTGATCTGTGGGAGACAGAGAAGGGAATGCTGGGAAATAGTAGAGATGCAGCATTACATTTTTTTGAAAATTAAAGGGATAGTTCACCTAAAAATTACCTAAAAATTAACCTAAAATCAATTTTCGGCCATCATTTACTGTTCTCACTTTTGACTTGTTCCAAATCAGTTTGAGGGTTTTCTTCTGTTGAACACAAAAGAAGATATTTTGAAAAATTTTGAAACCTGTAACCATTGACTTCCATAGTATGAAAAACAAATATTAGGGATATCAGTGGTTACAGGTTTCCAACATTATTCAAAATATCTTCTTTTGTGTTCAACAGAAAACAAACTCAATCTGGTTTGGAACAAAACTGGTTTTGGTGTGAACTATCCCTTTAAGGCACGGCATGAATGGGGTAAAAAAATTAACTAAACTTCTTGTTTGATATTTTGACATATTAGATTTTGGGAATCTTATTTTATCAATTCAGAGAAATTTGCAAACAGCCAATTAATACATACATTTTCAAATTTTTTGTAACCATTCACTTCAGTAGTATGAAAAACAAATACTATGGATATCAGTGGTTACAAGTTTTCAACATTTTTCTAAATATCTTCTTTTGTGTTCAACAGAAGAAGAAAAAAAACTCAAAACTGGTTCGGAACAAGTCAAGAGTGAGTAAATAATAGCAGAATTGTAATTTTGGGGTGAACTACCCCTTTAAGGCAAGGCATGAATGAGGTTAAAAAAAAAAAAGGGGGTCATCGTCATCAAATTTCACCTAGTTGATTTATTACATTAAAATTGCAAACATTTATTTATTTACTTATTTTTGTATTAAAAGTTTTTTTATGTTATGTTTAAATATACAAATGATGTACTATTTAATAAAACGTGCTAATTTGCATACATTTCTAGCACACAAAAAATCTGAACATTAGATAAAGTCAAGTTCAAAACATCTTGTTTATCTTTTTGACATTTTAGAGATTTGTCGCTCCATAATTAAGAAAAATTTGCAAACAGCCAATAGATACATACATTTTCACATTACGTTGTAGAATAAAATGTTGTGTACAATCAGAAAACCTTCATAATAGGGATATAAATAAAACTGCAAAGTCTGGGCAATGTAAGAGCTGCTGAATTAAAGATTTATGGCTGAGAAAGAGTGTAGGAGAAAAATTATTTTGAGAAAACATACTTTAAAAAATATGTATTGCAATTTAAATCTACACTCTCAGAAACAAAGGAACAAAATCTGTAACTGGGGCAAGTACATTTTCAAAAGGTATATTTTTGTTCCTAACAGGTCCTTTAAAAAATTATTCATTGGATTTACACATTTTTTAAGGTAAGTGGTTGCAAACTATTTTTATGGGCTAAATTAAAAGTAAGTAAATGTAGTAATGTTCAACTTAATTTGTTTGTTTAAATTCCACCCATATCAATTGTTTGCAAACACTTACCTTAAAAAAATGTGTAAGTCCAATGAATAATTTTTTTCAGTGTACCTTAAAGTTACAAAAGTGTACCCTAAAGGTACTAACGTCCACCTGTATGGTACAAAATGGTACCTTTTGAAAAAGTTTACAGAGACAAACTGAAACAGAGAGTGTACAGAGACAAACTGAAAAAGTGCAACAAATTACACTTAAAACACTTAAAAGTGCATTCAGGATGTTTTCTTTACATTAGACCTTTAAAAAAACCTCCAAAAATCCCCAAATCACAAAATTGATGGCTAAAAATAGCCTTTTTGTCTGCAGTGTCTGCCTTTAAAATTGAGATGTTAGACATGTCTCACCTGTCTCCTTGCAGGAAGGTCACTGCATGTGTCTCTCTGCGGGATGTTCAAGTCACAGAGGATCAGCATCGACTGCAGCTCAAACTGAAATAACAGACAAACAACCATCAAAAAAAAGCATCATGATAATGTGAGCCAGTCGGGGGTATTGAATTGTCAATCACTTATTTTCAAAAACATGTTATGTTCAAAAAGAGATTGATTCGGATTTTGGCACACACACACACACACACACACACACACACACACACACACACACACAAGCACACACACATAGTTGTTTTATGCTGTGCTTTTTGTTCTCAATTGTTTTTTGCAGAACAATGAATTTAAATGAGTTTTCTTATTGATGCTATAGTGATAGATTGAACTCATAATATGCTCATATATCATATGGTGACACTTAATTTAAAAGTTAGCCTATACAAAACCTCATGTCTGGCTATATAATAATACACACTAAGGTACACTCAAAAAAATAAAATATTTAGCTGCTTGCACTAACTACTTATTTTAAATGAGCTCAACAGAATTCTTGAGTTTTTTTGGGATAGCTTAATTGTTTTATGTTCAATTAACTTAAAATTGTAAAAACCATCAAGTTAACTTAATCCATTTGCGATGGGACGACATTAAGGGATTGTGTGGAACCCAGCATTGTTTACAGTGCATTCTCCCTTTAACAGTATTTGTTTAAAATATTGTAAAAAATAGAAGGCATCAATTGATTAAATAATAATGAATATAAATGTTTAATTGTGCAAAAGCTATGTTTTCAAACTTTTAACTGGATTTTCTTTATTAAATAAATGCAGCCATGGTGAACATAAAAGACTTGTTCACACTTTACAATGTTAATGTGTCTGAAATGAAGTTAATGCGTTATTAAAATCCAAAGGTGTGGTTGTTATCGTTATCTAATGCACTGTTAACATGAACTAATAAGGAATGACTTTATTTTCATTAGCTCACGTTAACAAATACAAATAAATACTGTAATAAATGTATTGTTTATTGTTTGTTCCTGTTAGTAAATACATCAACTAGCATTAATTGTAATGTGTTACCAAAGACTGCTTTTAGAAACTTTTACAAAATCGCACTGACTAAAATCTTTTGAACAATACTGACCACTGTACTTATGTCTTTACATTTTAAAGTTGATTTTAAAAAGAAAAGAAAACTGTGAACTTACTATGCTGCAATGCATCAATTCACAAGTTTACCTATGTTTTGTTTTTTTCTTTGATAAACTTATATACAACATTCCGCTTGTGGTTTTAGCAATGTATTAGTAAATACATTTTAAGGGAACTGAGCTAATATGAATTAACAAAGAACAACTGCATAACAAATGGGTTGCTCATTGTTAGTTAATGTACTAATAAAAAAAAGTTATTCTAAAGTGTTATCAACATTATCTTTTTTTATTATTGTTTCAGAAACCAATTAATATAATCATATATCCAGTAGTCAACATTTGAAGTGGATCATATGTTTTTCAAAATAAGACGAGAAATGTTTAATAGTTTTAGCTTTAGATAATTTTCATAAACTTTTCTGATCCACTTCAAATGTTGACCACTGTATATTCATCATTCATTTTTAAATATTGTACTGGAAAAATTCAGATTTGGGCAAAAAAAAAAAAAGAGAGATATTCGTGTTTAAAACTTTAGCAAAATTCTTTGTTAAAAGTAATACTGCAAAGAAAAATCCAGTATTTTATGCAGGCTGGCTGTTTGGACTAGAACCTCACTGCTAGAATTCCCACATATCTGCTGAAATGTTTTTGGAAGAATACAAATTCCATTTAAAGAGACGGTCTGCTACAAATTGCACAGCTCATAATGAGAACAGCACTGCGACCTCGAGGGGAAAATATGCATAAAGTATATATATATATATATATATATATATATATATATATATATATATATATATATGTATGTGTATATTTATATGTATGTGTATATATGTATGTATGTGTGATGTTCTAGACATTTAATGACTAATGAATTTTGGCATTCTCATCCTAAAAAATGACTGTAAAATAATTCTATCAGATGTTTACGAAATACAAACCTACACACTGCAAGTGTTAGTGATCAGAGATGTTGACAAACATATAGTGGACATAAAATTAGAGAGCAAGCTAAAATTGGTAATTTTCAAAGTCATTGTTAATTATAATGACTAGTGATGTCTGTGAGAAACTAGTGATGTCAGTGAGAGACTAGTATTGTCTGTGAGAGACTAGTGATGTCTGTGAGAGACTAGTGTGAGAGACTAGTGATGTCTGTTCACTTCATTTTTGACTAATGCAAAATTATGGGGATGTTGCTTTTTGTTGAAGTACTTTGGTTTATTTGTAAAACAGTGTTATTTCTGAAGAAAAAAATCTTATATGTATATAAATGTATATTTAAATATATGTGCTCTCTAATTTTGATCTCTTCTTTACAAAAAGCTAAAAACATACTGATAAATATGTAATAAATATTTGATCATATAGTCTTAATTATTTACTTTGTCAAATCCAAATAGTGACTTATACTTTGGCAACTGGAAGGCCTTATAGAAACACATATACAGTTGAAGTCAGAATTATTAGCCCTCCTGTGGAATTTCTATTATTTTTCAAATATTTCCCAAATGATGTTTAACAGAGCCGGGATTTGTTTCACAGTATTTGCTATAATATTTTTTCTTCTGGAGAAAGTCATATTTGTTTTATTTCGGCTAGAATAAAAGCAGTTTTTTTTATTTTTTTTTAAACCATTTTAAGGTCATTATTATAGCCTCCTTAAGCAATATTTTTTTCTGTTGTCTACAGAACAAACCACTGTTATACAATGACTTGCCTAATTACCCTAACTTGTCTAATTAACCTAATTAAGTCTTTAAATTACACTATAAGCTGAATAATAGTATCTTGAAAAAAAATATCTAGTAAAATATTATGTACTGTCATCATGGCAAAGATAAAAGAAATCAGTTATTAGAAATTAGTTATTAAAACATTTACAAATGTGTTGAAAAAATCTTCTGTGTTAAACAGAAATTGGGGGGAAAATTTACAGGGGGCTAATAATTCAGGAGGGCTAATAATTCTGACTTAAACTGTATAGAAATATCTGTATGCAAATAAGAATGAACACTTGAATTTGATTCTCACCGACACCGCTATTGCTGAGTTGTCCTTCAGTTTTCCGATATATGTGAATCCATCCAGTTTTACTTGTCCTCTCGGTGCGAGCTGCTGTGAATCTGTTGTTGTACAGCCTGTCATCAGCCTCACAGAGCCTTTTTTGACGATCAGTGTAATCTTGTGCCACTCCGAGTTGAAGAGGAGTGTTTGGTAAGGGAATAAAGCTGTCATGGCCCTGTTCTCCAGGGTTCTGTAGGAAAACTCAACAGACAGAGCCTCCCCGTTGAGTCGGACTCCCAGCTGTTCATTCCCATTCACATCTTGCATTTGCCACAAGTTCCAGCTCTTTTTCCATGTGTTGCCAGTCATTCGATAGGTTGCACTAAATGCAAATTCTTCAGGTAGGCCCAAAGGAAATGCAGATCTGTTTTAGGGATGCAATATAAAAGCTGATTACAAACAGAGAAGGTGTCCTAATCTAGTGATTGAAGTGAGTTACATGTTTTACAGTATTGAGATGACATGAATATATTACCTGTCAAACGTTTGAATATATTCATCTCTAATATGCTCATCAGGGCTTTATTTATTTGATAAAAAAATAAATAAAGCAACTTTTTTGTTAAATGTACACTGTAAAAAAAAAATGCTGTAAAATTTACAGTATTACTGTAAGTTTTTGCAGTTTGTGGATGCCAGTGATACTGTAAAATGTACAAGTGCACTGCAAATTAACAATTATAATTTTGCTGTAAAACTACACAGCACAATTGTAATTGTTAATTTACAGGATACTTCTTAATTTTGCCAGTAATACTGTAAAAATTGGCAGTAATACTGTGAAATTTACAAGCACACTGTAAATAAATAATTACAATTGTGCTGTAAAACTACAGTACAACCAAAATTGCCAGTAATACTGTACATTTTACAGCAATTTTTTTACAGTGTAATTTGTTCCTATCAAGTCTTCAGTGTCACACGATTCTCCAGAAATCATTATAATATAATGATTTGCTGGTTGGTTATAATTAATTATTATTGGTGCTCAGTCATTAATAGAGGGCAACAAGTCAAGGGTTAGATAAATGATGACACAATTAAGATTTTTGGGTGAACTATCCCTTTAATGATCCAGATAAACTGCTTTTGTTTTGTAAATGAATGGGATCTTCAGATTGTTTGGATAATACTGTTTGGATTTGTACTTTTTATTCATTGTTAGAATAATTTTTTATACTTTACATTTACTTTACATACAGCCATTTAGTAATTTTTCATTTTTCATGTTTCATTATTTAAATATGTCTGTATAGGATACACTTAATATCAATGACATGTACTTACCATTGGATTGTAGGTTCAGGATAAGGGTTATGTCTGATTCCATGTAATGTAGTAAGTACATGCAGTAAGTACATGGATCATGTGTAACAAAGCCACGTTAAAATAAAGTAAATAAAATAGAAACTTATTTCATTTTTAATGTTATTTTCTTAATCATATAAATGAAACTTTGGTGATCAGAATAGACTTCTTTTAAAAACTTTGTTACCAAACAGTTTACATGGCCATTATCTACAAAATCATATTGTGGTGGTTCTAATTGTAGCATATATCAATATATCAAATATTAGTAGCAGGAAATATTTACTCTTTCTTACTCTAGAACATGTTGCTTTAAAAAATACTGATGCTGTGTCCAGAAACATAGATTAATTAGTTAGTATTTTAGTTTAATCTAACTATTCAGAACAGCATGAGGTTAATGTAAATGATTCCGTTTTCTCATTCAGCACCATGGACAGAGGAAGTTCCTTCAGTGACCAGTAGATGCCGCCACATGCCAACAGTTCATCTCATTCTCATGCGTTTCTATAGTTACAGAGATTTCCTGAAAAATTGCCAACACTAAGAGAGCATGGGGGACGAGAAATGGCTTAAAGTTACTATAAAACGAGGCAAAATCAGGTCTAGATGCAAAGTAAATGTTTTCATTTACCATTAGATTGACTAAAACCACAAAAATAAAAACTATATAGTGTAGCACTTTATTTATTAACGCGCCTTTGTTACACGTGACCTTACTACATTAATTCCAATTAATTATGCGTAATTAGTTATACTTCACCTTTATCTTGAACCTAACCAGTAGGTATGTGTAATTAATTGATATTACTCAGTAGTTAAATGAATAGTTACACTGTAACAACGACACCTTAAAATAAAGTGTAATTCTATTTAAATAATTGTATACTATTATAATTGTATACTATTGTATAATATTTAAATTATAAAAAAATAAAGAATAATTCCTCCGGGTGCTCTGGTTGACCCCCCACAGTAGTGTGAATGGGAGTGTGTGGGCCAGTGATGGGTTGCAGCTGGAAGGGCATCCGCTGCATAAAACATATGTTGGATAAGTTGGCGGTTCATTCCGCTGTGGTGACCCCTGATTAATAAAGGGACTAAGCCGAAAAGAAAATGAGTGAATGAATAAAGAGAAAAATAAACTCCAACAGCTACTACCATCCAAACAATCTGAAGATCCATTAGTTTTTCAAACAAAAGCAGTTTATTTGGAGCACTAAAGGGATAGTTCACCCAAAAAATGAAAATTCTGTCATCTGTTACTTAACCCGAAAATTAACTGAACACAAAATCAATATTTAGAAAAATGCTTGACTTCCCATAGTATTTATTTTTCTACTATGGAAGTCAATGGTGTTTGTAACATTATATTTAAATATCTTCTTTTGTGTTCAACAGAAAAGGGAAACTCATAAAGATTTGGGGTGAGTAAATAGTGAGTAAATTTCAATTTTGGGTGAACTATCCGTTTAAATCTCCTCCGTTGATTTCCACTCAAACAGAACAGCTTCCAGTTTCTCTTGTGGAAATCTCACTGTTCAGTGAGACTAGAGTTGTCAGATGTGTTTACCTGGTGTTTATCCTAAAGTTGAACTCAGGGCCAATCTTATATGCAATATGCTGAGATGTTGTTCCAGGCACCGTCTTTACCGTCCCTCTCCTGGCCAACTCCGCAATGCTGAACTGAGTCATGATGTAAAATCCTGTTGGATATAAGAGCCACTGATAAATTAAATAATGACACATTTAGATGAAAAGTTTTTGTTTTTTTGTGAGAGGTTTACCTGGAAATAAGCCATTCCCATCTTTGCTCTGAGGACATACAGTTTGTTCTGTCTGCAGGTGATTCAAACTGGAAAATGGTCCGACTTTGAAGAAACAATATTAGTGTCATGGTAAATAAAGGGACAGTTCACCCACAATTAAAAACATTGTCATCATTTACTCACCCTTTACTTGTCACAAACCTGTTGAACACAAAAGAAGATATTTTGAAAAATGTTGGAAACCTGTAACCACTGACTTACATAATATTTGTTTATCCTATGGAAGTCAATGGTTTCTAACATTCTTCAAAGTATCTTATTTTGTGTTCAACAAAAGAAAGAAACTCATAAAGGTTTGGAACCACTTGAGGGTGAGTAAATATTCAGTCAGTTAAAATTCTGGGGTGAGCTATGCCTTTAAATGCAGTAAACAAAGAAATAAATAACCATTAGTTATCATCATATTTCTCCAGTTGATTGATTACATTAAGAGGTGCAAACATTTTTATCAACATATCTAATTCATTCATTCATTTTCTTTTCGGCTTAGTCCCTTTATTAATCTGGGGTTGCCACAGCGGGATGAACCGCCAACTTATCCAGCATATGTTTTACGCAGCGGATGCCCTTCCAGCTGCAACCCATCACTGGGAAACATTCATACACACTCATTCACACACATACACTACGGACAATTTTAGCTTACCCAATTTACCTATACCGCATGTCTTTGGACTTGTGGGGGGAACCGGAGCACCCGGAGGAAACCCACGCGAACACGGGGAGAACATGCAAACTCCACACAGAAATGCCAACTGACCCAGCCGAGGCTCGAACCAGCGACCTTCTTGCTGTGAGGCGATTGTGCTACCCACTGTGTCACCGCGTCGCCCCATATCTAATTAACTTTTTCTCAATTAAATATGGATTCATTTGCAAAAATCTACATATTGGATGATATATAAACCTATATATTAAATATTAGATATCAATATATTAGTGTCAAATGTATTTACAATATCTTTTTATCAATTGAGAAGAAACAGCCAGAAAAGAATTTTTTTTTTGTTTTTCATAATTATTTTTTAGGGGGTTTTCACCTTTAATTGGGATAGGACAGTGGAGGTTACAGACAGGACAGTATTGGGAGCAGAGAGAGGGGAAGGGCCAGCAAAGGACCTCGAGCCGGGAATTGAACTCGGGTCACCGTGAGCACCACGGTGCTATATGTCGGCACACTTAACCAGTGGGCTATTGGTGCCAACGTCGTTGTTGTTGTTTGTTGTTGTTGTTATTGTTGTTGTTGTTGTTGAATAAAATGTTGTGTATAATGGGGCACATACTCAATGAATATATCCTCTGTAAAAAACCTTCAGAATATAGATGTGATCAGTGTAAGAGCTGCTGAAATGGAGATTTACAGCCCAGAGAAAAATATAATTTCACGTATAATTTTTGTATTATATATTGTAATTGAAATCTACAGACAGAGACTGATAGTGGGAGGAAAAAAAACACTTAATAGTGTATTTGAGATGTTTTCTGTTCTTTTGACTGAAACAAAAAACACTTGTATGAAAAGTCCAGGTTTGTTTTGTTTTTCTTATTGCCTGTTACTGTATTTAATTACTGTATTTACTGTAAAAAGCTGTATTTAGTAACTTTTCTTAAAAAAATTAATAAACCCAATGCCTTAATAGAATTTACTGAGTTAAAAACTAGACTTAAACTGAGTAAACCCATTGTAAGTTGACGTAACTTAATTTTTATAATTTTGCACATAGGTCATTTACTTAATCATTTTAATTCAACAGGTTTACTCACTTTTTTGAAGCAGTCAAATAATCGCTTTTTATAGTGCTCTTACGTTTAATATCAAATAAAATCTTTTCCCCATCCTTTATTGCTCTACCCGTTCTGTCCTTTTATTTCCTTCCTCCTCCTCCCTGTGTGTGTGTTTGACGAACACACATTGCTTGTGAAATCTGTGTTGACTGTGTGAACAACACAATCACGCTGTGTTTGAAAAGCTGCCCCACCACCTCGTCTCCTTTGAGTTCAAGCATTTGACTGTTTTCAACTCAGGTCAACATGTTTGTGCCGTCAATTTGTTATATCTAATTCAAACATCTAAAACCCAGCAAAATCATTTCTATTATTATATTATTGATAGTAAAGATACTTACTGTGTGAGTGAAGCCCGGTGGAAAAGCATGGATTTATTACATTGCACAACAGGTACAGACAAACCTGCCTAGAAATCAAAAAGCATTAATGCAATCAATATTCAAAACTAAAATAAACTTGGTTACATGAAAGAAATAGTTCACCCAAAAATGACAATTTCCTCATCATTTACTCAACCTCAAGTTGATCCAAACCGTTATGAGTTTCTGGTAACACTTTAATTTAAGGTGATGTAGTAACACCTGTTTCATGTACTTACTATAGTAATTACAATGTATTATGCATAATTACATTTAATCTAACCCCAACCGTATAGTAAATATATGAAATTATTTAATATTACTCAGTACACTGAAAAAAGCGATTAGTTGACTTTACTTAAAAAAAGAGAAAAAACTTGTTGCCTTATAATTATTATGTAGGGGAGAGCGGGGACGAAAGTAACGTGGGACGAAAGTAACAAAGCGATTTTCTGAAAGCCCTGACAACATTTAATTTTCCAGGCTATAACAGCACATTCAGCATGCAACCCTTGATGGAGCTGCCAAATATCAGCTGATAGCTTAAGTGCAAAAAGTAAAGTATTGTAGCGTTTCTTTTTTTCCTTATTACAAGTTGTGTTTCTCCTTTCATGTGTCACACTAATGATTAATCTACACGTTATTTAGTGCAATAACACATCCTTAAGTTTGCAATGTCTGAGTTTTTCAGATTAAAAGTAAATCAGGTTTAAATGGCAAGAGCTCTTGTGGGGACAACTGTTATTTATGTGCTAATACCCATGTCTTATTTTTCACTTCCACATTAGTTTTCAGTGATTTGATTCATATGTTTCATAAGATTAATGCATATTGCCAATAATAACAAAAAAAAGTTATAGAAAGTTTGATTGCTTTTGAAACATTTTATGGAACTGAAATTAAAATGAAAATGCAGTTTAATATTTTATTTTTTTGCAAAAATAAAGGACAAAACATGTTTGCAGTTAACATTAACAAGGTCATATTCAGATATATTTAAAATAAACTAGATTAAACCAGTAAATCTAGCAAATATTGTTGTGTTACTTTTGACCCAGTCATGTGTTATACTTTCGTCCCTGCTGATGGGGTCAGAAGTAACAATGTGCACCTTTTATTTAAAGTGAAGTTACATTGGAGTTATTCGACATTGATACAAAGT
This sequence comes from Danio jaintianensis, assembly GCA_903798115.1. NCBI lineage: Eukaryota > Metazoa > Chordata > Actinopteri > Cypriniformes > Danionidae > Danio > Danio jaintianensis. Next base: position 9,468,930 of record CAIGQV010003909.1, on the reverse strand, counting down.
AACACCTGATTTTGATAGACCACTGTTGTGAGTTAGTATCCACAGCAAAAATATATTTCTGCTAAAAACATTATCTTTTCAAATTTAAGTTTTTATGAAAAATGGTACTTTCGTCTTTCGTCCCCCGCTCTCCCCTAAACAACCTATGTGCATAATTATAAAATTGTAAAAAGTCAATGGGTTTACTGACATTTTTAAAGTAAAATCAACTTGTTGCTTTTAAGGCAACGGGTTTATTTACTTTTTTAAAGTAAATTAACAAATCGCTTTTTACTGTCACCTTAAAATAGTGTAACCGAGATTTTGTCTTCTGTTGAACACAAAAGATTTTGGAAACCATTGACATCCATTACAAAAAAAAAAATTCTATAGTAGTTAATAGCTGTTTCCAACATTCTTCAAAATATCTCCTTTTGTGCTTAACACAAGAAAGAGACTTGTGAAGGTTTGGAGGTCGAGTATGATGACAGAATTGACATTTTTGAGTTAAACTTCCCATTAAGTGTTTTATAGATATAACATCTAAATAAAAGATGACATTTAAAAAAGGAATCTTGTTATGCATTACCTCCAGATCATTTTTCCTGATCCCCGCTGATGTTGTTGTGACGCAGGAGGCATGTGATCTGAGGAGCTCATCCAGATGATCTGCTGCTGCTGCTGTGAGCTGAGGAACATCTGACAACCACAAACATCAGTGCTGGAGGAGGAGGGAGCTGCGCGTTTGGACCCTATAATGGTAAACAAGGAGACTTCTTGGGACATGCCTGATTAGCTTTATATGCCCTGAATGCTTCACTGTAAAAACAATTAATAAATAATTCAGTGAAATTTACTACTGAAAAAAAACAGGAGCTGTGTTTGCTATACACTGTAAAAAAAAATCAATTAGTTAATTAATAGTTTCGGTATTTTGTTTTCCTTTATTTATGGTTGTGAATTGCATTATGGGACCTTGATCTCTGCTCTGTCGACTTTTGATGTTAAAAATTTAAAGCTTCAGTTTAACATAGTGCCTTTTAATGACATTTTAGTAGTTTGGAATAATGTATAAGAAATAATATATAAAGAAATAAGTCTGTAAAATACCAGAAAATGTATAATGTTTTTGTAGCTTAATATTTTACACCAAGCCAGAGAATATATCACTTTAAACTATTAAAAAAGTTAATAAAAGTCACTTTTTTCCAACTTTTCAAGGTTAAAAGTTGTTGGAAGAAAGATAATAAGAAAAGCATAAATAAATACATTAAAAATATATATATATATTTATATATTTTATATATAAATATTTATAGATATATTTTTTTACAGTGAACAACAAATAAAAATAAAGTAGCAACATTTGTCACCCTGGACCACAAAACATAGTCATAAGTGTCCATTTCTGGAAATTGAGAAGTGTAAATCAGCTGAATAAATAAGCTTTCTACTGTTGTATACTGTTGTATACATTTTGTGTCCTTCAGTGTGACAATAATTTATAAACCGAAAAATTTTGTCAGGCATAATTTGCAACAATAAACATTTGATGACATCTACAAGGACCACAGTTTTTTTGGCCAGACATCGCTTTTGGTCTATACTGTATATAAAGTGGACAATTTCAAACAGTAGAAGCCAAAAGCGATGTCTGGCCAAAAAAAAAAAAAGAACCTCATACTTCACCATTTATTCAAACACTAATATTATGTATATATAGATTTCTGAACAGATATGAGTGCAGTTGTAAATGGTAAGGGTAAAACATATTTACATGTTTTGCAATTGTTTTATTTGTGATAAACACAAACATGTTTATTGGGAAACACGAAAGAGAATGGCTGATACTCAATTACAAAAGAGAAACAATGAAATATTAATAACTTATACTGTAGCCACTGTGTATGCTGTTTTTTCTTATGAACTTTTCTGTCTGTTATTGTGGCATATTCACCGCAGTCAAATAAAACTCTTATTCTGTCAATAACTGCAGTTCACCCTATTTTTTCCAGAAATGTTGTCAGTTAAATAACTTAACCAAGTTTAATGTTTTCCTCTTAGCAATATGACATGTTCCTCATGTGGACATCACTTTTGGACACTACTGTACATGCAAACACTATCAACACATTCAACGTAATATAAGATTGACATACAAAGTCAAAAACCACTAAGAAAAAACCTTTTGACATTCTGGGTTTACCATTTACATTTTTGCACTGTAAATAAATAAGTGTGTGTGTGTATGTGTGTGTGTGTGGGTACTTGTTTATGAGGACACAAAATTGTATATTGACACGGGTATGGCCTAGTTGTGCTCTATTAAGGTAGTTTACGAGGACATGCTTTGTGTCGTCTTAATTCAAAATGTTTAAAAATCATATTTAATGGGCACCTTTGACATTCAAAATACGCCTCGGGGTTTCTGTGAGGATTAGTTTAGGGGTAAGGGTAGAGTAAGGCCATATAATAAGTGTTTTTTACAGTATAAAATACATTACACCTATGAAGAGTCCTTGTAAACCTAATATAAAAGTGTGTGTGTGTGTGTGTGTGTGTGTGTGTGTGTGTGTGTGTGTG
>CAIGQV010003909.1:9433585-9466268 GCA_903798115.1 Danio jaintianensis | reverse complement strand
TGTGTGTAGGTGTGTGTGTGTGTGTGTGTGTGTGTGTGTGTGTGTGTGTGTGTGTGTGTGTGTAATCAGTTCCCAAAAAATTGAAATTTACTAGTATTTGAAACTGCCCATTTTAAGCTTTGATCCTAATTGTGGTGACTGTCACTTTAAATTCAAATGAGATTGTGCTCCCAGCCCACTTTTCAAATGAGGGTGGAGCTACAAATGCCTGTGTGTCAGCATAGTGGCAGATTCAAAAACAAGACTAACATTCTATGCTAATGAGGGAGAGATCATCACATATGGTCTGGGCTTTCCCCCTCTGATGACACGTACAAAGGGAGAATGTCAATCAAAGTGTTTCTGAAGACAAATAAACACATAATTGCAATAACAATTGCATAAATAACTGCAAATAAAAGTAATACATTTTAACTATTAGAAGCTGGTTATATTCACAGACTGTTGCCACACAGCTGTGTTTAAATCCCTTATAAAGGCGATTTTTGCAGAATAGGTCCCCTTTAAGGAACAGGAGTCATCAGATATTTTCCATCATTTATTATTTGAAAAGAGGTAGTTTTTTTGACAGTAACTTTTACCCTGCACTTCACAGTGATTCACAGATGGAAACTGCGTCACATTCAGACCACACAGTAGGTGTAATCAATGCCAAGTTACATATGTAAAGTCTCTACGCATCCGCTGGAAGTTGTGTGACGCATACATGATATAAACCCTTTACGGAAATAAAATAAGGTGTTAACATTCATTGAAGTAATAATAAAGCCACACTATAATCACTTCAGAACATTCATTCATTCATTTTTCCTTTGGCTTAGTCCCTTATTTATCAGGGGACACCACAGCGGAATAAACCAACAACTATTGCAGCATATGTTTTATGCAACGGATGCCCTTCCAACCGCAACCCAGTAATGGGAAACACCCATACGCTCTCACATTCACACACACACTCATACACTACGGCCAATTTTGTTTACCCAATTCACCTATAGCACAGTTTCTGGAGCATCCGGAGGAAACCCACACCAACATGGGGAGAACATGCAAACTCTACACAGAAATGCCAACTGGTCCAGCCGGGCCTCAAACCAGCGACCTTCTTGCTGTGAGGCAACAGTGCTAAATGACTACTTTGACAATCATTTACAGTTAAACCTACAATAATTTTATACAGTGTCATTTCATTATTTTACATATATATAATGGCAAAATAATATTTGCATATTTGAAAATCCAGTTAGTTTTATTTTCTCTTAAACCTCATAAATACATTAATGACTTTACAACAGTTGTCTGTTTGTACATTTTTAGTCAGAAATGACATTTAGAATAACAATTCCCAATAATTTACAATCAATTGGTTAGAAACAACAGTTCTCCTGGTAACAGTGTGAAAACAATGTCACAGATGTCTCAGATGAGATTAGGAAAACCTCCTCTGTTGGTCCAATCTTTCAAATCGTTATATAAAAATATTTAAAACACCAAATCTGATTGGCTGTTTTTATTTTATACTGTAAATGCTGGGTTCCACACAATTACTTCATGTTGTCCCAACACAAATTGATTAAGTTAACTTAATGGATTGAACATAAAACAATTAAGTTGTCCCAAAAAAAACTTAAGAAGTAGTTTGAACATGAAGCTTATTTAAACCATTAATGAGTTATTTTTATTTGGTTAAAAAAAAAAAAAAAAAGAAGAGGCACTGACAATGAAAACAGTAAATACCAGTGAAATATTATATACATAATTGATGAGTTGCAAAATAGGAGATCTGTGCAATAATTTATGACCTCACAAATTAAATATTAATTTTGCACTGGGATCCCTATTATGCTCTGGCATCTGAAGAACATCTTTTTACAAAATGCATAACTGATGCAAGCGTGCACCCTCCCCTTTTAATGACCATAAACTTAAACAATTCAACATATTATGTTAAACAATAAATATCCTGACACTAATAAACTCTTGATCCTCATGAGTGCTTAATTACTCCAGTCAGATGACCGAATTCATGATATCAGTCGTATTAACTAAACCTATACATTCATAAAGTATGATCAGGATTCTGTGTGCTGTTCAGGAATGCATAATAAAACTTGACAGCTTTGAATATGCATATAAAAATGTCCATATTGCAGAAAGAGAGTCATATGGCAGCACATATGGCGTACCCACAGGCTCCTTCAAGAACTTATGACTTTTCTTTTTTTGTGCAACTATTATGCTTTATAGAAACATTCACTTCCTTTTATGTATAAGTAAAATCAGACTAAATTTCTAAATGTGCAAAAGATAACCCAAGATTTTCTTGTTCATAATATATTTTTGTTCTTCAACCAACTTCCAGGTTATCCTATTATGTTTAATCATCTTTCAATTAAATCTTTGCACTGCTATGGATTAGCTGTTTGACAATAGTTGCTTAAGTAGAACGATAAGTTAAAACCAGATAAACCAGTTAGCGATTAGTCATTTGAATATTACTGCAAAGAACCTGCTGTGAAAATTCCTCCCCAGTTAGGTCTTGCAGTAACACAATATTCACTGTTTTTGTTTAATATTTATTTATATTCTAATCTGCCATGGTGTAATAATGGATTTATGCAATTAAAGTAAAGATTTGATGATGGAAAAAATAAAGATAAGATGTTTGATATTTGTTGATCTGATTTGGCACAATAATAGATATATGCAATTAAAATTAAGATGAGATGACATAATGTGATATAATCGTTATAAATAAATCATTATACACTCATAGGGCACTTTATTAGGTACACTTGTTAAGCATTAAAGTATTTTTTATATATAATTGGTTGGTTTAGGCTACTAATCTGCTAAGACAATAGATTTATGTGATTAAAATGAAGGTGACATAGCTGTGATGATGTTTTAATACATTTTGCACGGTGGCGCAGTGGGTAGCACGTTCGCCTCACAGCAAGAAGGTCGCTGGTTCGAGCCTCGGCTGGGTCAGTTGGCGTTTCTGTGTGGAGTTTGCATGTTCTCCACGTGTTCGCGTGGGTTTCCTCCGGGTGCTCCGGTTTCCCCCACAGATCCAAAGACATGTGGTACAGGTGAATTGGGTAAGCTAAATTGTCCGTAGTGTATGTGTGTGAATGAGTGTGTATGGATGTTTCCCAGCGATGGGTTGCAGCTGGAAGGGCATCCGCTGCGTAAAACATATACTGGATAAGTTGGCGGTTCATCCCGCTGTGGCAACCCCAGATTAATAAAGGGACTAAGCCGAAAAAAGAAAAGTTCAGCAGTGAATTGAAGCAGCCAGAAATGGTTTGCTATTAGTCTTAACTAGCTTAAATAGTTTTATCTAGTCTGGTCAGCTGAAATCTTCTAAACTGGCCATCTCAAAATCAACCATAAAACCCACCTGGCTAGCCTAGGAGACCAGCAGGAAACCAATAAACATTTTTTCCCCTAAATAATGAAGTGTTGTTGTTTTTGTAAACATTATGCTACACTAGTGTCAGGTATATTTATTTTTTATTTGACAAAACAAAAAATCATGAAGTTAATCATTTTTATAAATCATTAATGGAGTGAATATCTTCAACAAATAATAGGGGCATCAGGATTCTTATATTAACGCCTTTGATAGTGACTGACCGGTGTTGTACCGGCTTGTGTGAGCGCCTCCCTTAAACTCAGTCTTACAACAACAGAGAAGACAAGTTTGGACAATATTTACGATCTACGACTCTCACCGCTCACATTATGGAGATGTGATTCATTTTTTCATCAAGTCCGACCGATCTGGAGTTTTGCGTCTGCTTGAAAGACAGGGCTTTGGCAAATTTTCAACGGCATGCGGAGGAATTAGGCAGCCGGGTGATCGGAGCGTCGAGGCGGCATCGCTCTGAAATCCAGCCCGTGGATTGAGGCCTAAATTCCTGAAGCGGATACATGTACGTTGTTTTTAATTATACACAGACTATATATTTCGTCAATCGATAACTGTTTTGTTGCGTTTTACGTCGTGGGATTGGTAACATGTCTGTTAAGCTACGCAAATAGTGTTATGTTTGTGACGGCTGGTCATTTGACAAGCAAAACAGGCTAACGTTAACGCTGGAGCAAACAGGACGCGTTTCAAATAAAATCTATATGAATTAAAAACAATAAGCTGAATAATAAGAAACAAATCCTTTTCAACATATACTAATCTATGCTGTTAAATAAGCATAAAGTAATGTAATCTACAAAAAAATAATGTTGCGATGATGTTTATATTTGAATTTTCAATTGAGCTTATGTGCATGTTTGTTTTAGAGAACTTTATTTAACATGATAGTTAGGTTTATATCTTTTTACAGTCTATGGTTTATATTTGATTTAACGCTATATGTGTTCACATGTCTTTTTACATAGGATTGTGTTGATCAGTTGACATGAGGAGAGAAGATACTGGACCGAGTCAGGACGGGTAAGTCGTTTACAGTAACTTACAAATGTCAGATATTGATGTGTGTATAATATTTATATATTGTGTATGGTAACTTACTATGTATTTATATTGTACAGTTCTCTGTCCCCCCCCAAAAAATGTACTAAATTTAGCGTGTTTCATGAGAAGAACATTCAAGAATATTTATGAGTGTGGTATTTTTGTTTTATGAAATGCAAGTCAATGGCTGCTGGCACACAGAGTAAGAAAACAAAACAAATATGCAAAATAAAATGAAAACCCATTTCTATTGTCAATATTGTGAGGTCATATGATGCAAAAACAATTGTTGATTAAAGGTAATGTTTTAAAAAGGTTTCATTTTCCTTCATAAAACCTTAATCAGTGTATCATCAGGAGCCATGGTTATTAATTAAATTTTTCCTGTTTGTTCGACTTTCAAATTGTTAGTAGCTGGTAACTTGCATTCTGTGAATCACTGACACTGACCAGGGCTCACAGCCAAAACGTTTGTTTTCATTTTCTCCTGCCATATGTTCAAGAAAATTCAAGAGTGTGGAACATTTTTGTTACTTGTCCTTTAAAGAACCAAACTTACCTGGTTATTTACATTTGAATGAATCACCAAAGACCCATAGTTTTTGCTAAAATTGTTCTATAATTTTCTACACTGTAGAAAATGTACCTATATCTTAGCCTAAAAGTGCAGTAAATTAACAGCAAATGTTCATTTTTTTCGGGGGTAAATTATGCCTTTTAAAATAAACCAATTGTGTTTTATAATAGTAATATAGATTAAAAAAAGCTACAACATTTGATTTAATACAACACGTTGTTTGATTTTTCTGAATTGTAAATGAATTGTGTATTATTTCATTTTAAGTTTTGTCCATTTAAGCCACATTTTGAGGTTGAAATATTGTATTTCTGTCTTGTATAAAAGCATAATCCTCATACTCATACTGGCTCATACTAGGCATGTCTTGAAATATTTATATAATATAATAATGTAAAGCAGTTTCTCCATGGAGGAAATGAATAGGATCTTTGCTTCAGATCTTGACTTTGGTGCATCTCTGAATCTGCAATTCAGTGAGCAGAAGAAAGCAAAAAACATTCAAGGATATGAACATCTGCCAAGGGCAACACTGATCACTTAATTTTCACAGGCACAGCTGTGGAAGGAAAGTAGCTGCCTTTTACATAAATAAGGCCTGTTTTTGGTTGTTTGTATTTGTAAAAGAAGCATTAGCTTTGTTTTCATTTAAAGATGCGAATTAAACGTATGCGCAAAACTGGAATATTGCATAAAAGATTTGCAAATTAAAGCTATGTTTCCAATCCAATGAGTCAAGAGAACAAAATCATCACTTCCTTATAAACTGGTCCAAATATCAAAAACAGTAACGGAATTTGTTATGGTAGAAGAAGCCACCATGAGACTTTTTTTCTTATAAATTACTTGCGCCTCAGAAGACAAAATGCATTAAACACATGGTAGATTTTGGAGGCGCAAGACCACTTTTTGAGAGCACAGTTAGTCAAGACATTTCTACAGGTAATAATACTGAACCACTTTGATGACAGACTTTAGCTGAGTGATTTTTAGAATGACCAAAACAACACTTCAGATGTTTTACAATGTGGTCGGTGCGCTGGTTTGTCCATTAACGCTGTCTCGTCGCACCCATTTTTGGTCATCACATGATCTCTTATAACAAAATCTAGCCTGATCTCACGAGGAAACAAAACTATTTTACTTTTGTCAGTTTAGTGGCTAATTCGTACGAGTCAGTTGACACGAAAGTCAGTTGAGTTCATTGTATGATTTTGAAAAGGAGGTGTGACGCCCTACCCCACCCCTAAACCCAACCGTCATTGGGGGATAAGCAAATTGTGCTAATTTGTATGAGTGAGATCGTACGAATTCATACGAATTAGCTACTAAATCAAAAAGTCACGAATTGCCGTGAAATCGTGTTGCAAAATAACATGACTAAAACATTTAATGACAAAAAGTCAAGACAACAAATATTTTTATCTTGCTTTAACTTATTTTAATATGTTAATCAGTTTTCAACTAATTTGTTTAAGTTATACAAAGCTTAACTTAATATTTTTAGTCCGTTTGATTGACGTAAGTTGAGATAACTTGAAAAGTTAATTTGATTAAATTTAGAAAATGTAAGGCAGCAATAATTTTTTTTACAGTGTTCTGGAAATTAGTGAGTAAATGTGTTTCCATTGTAGTTTAAATTCACATTTTTCTCATCAGATAAAAATGTTATCCTACTTAGTTGTGCGTATACAGTTTTTTAAAATGCAAATTTAAAAAATATATGCACATCTTGGCATTTCCATCAAGCATTTTTTAATGCAACATTCAAAATGAGCATAAAAATAGGTGGATGGAAACATAGCTATTGACCCAGTGGGACCAGACTTTTGTGCTCTTATCACCAGCTTAACACATGTTTGAGAGGAAAATCTCACTGGGGTTGATCTGATTTGATTTTGCGGTTTGCATGTGATAGGCGACTGCAGTTTGCCTTTTATTTAAGGCAACTAATCTGTATTAATAAAGCTAAAGCCCCTGATAATGCCACAAAGCACATGAAATCCTCCGGAGACCCCGCAGGCCAGTCTAGCCAGCATTAGCGCAGAGGTATTTTGCATGGAATCATCTAAAAGCATGCTGGGCTTGTCAGGATCTTGCATCACACCTCAGTACTGTAACTGCGACTTGCAAATAAGGGTGAATCATTCTGAAAGCCTGTGGGGTGTGTGAAAGCATTCTGTGGTAATGCAGAACAAGCACAGGCAGTGCTTAAAGATATTAAGGTGAAGAGAAATGAGAATACACGGTCTTGTATGTTAATTCATGCGTGCTTGTCGATGTGTGCCGTTCCTCTATTTGTGGAGTTTAAATGTCAGGAGGTAGTCAGACTTGTCTCTTGAACTTGGTTCAAGTTGCGTGGTGAGGTGGAAGGTTTTTTGTTTTGCATTTGAAAGTGCATGAGGTTTGTTTTGGAACTTTTTGGCTTTTTTCTTTTTAATCTGATTGTATTTTGCTTTTTCAAACCACTTTAAGATTAATGTTTTTAATCTTAAGTTGTTATATTTTATAGGGGTGTTTTACATTCTGTTTGATTGTACCATTTATTCCTCACTCGAGCTTCCTCACCTGTTTCAAACTCGTAATTTTGTTTGTGTGTGTGCAGAACTTAACTACAGTTAAAAAAAATTGAGGCAGTGAGACAATTAAAAAAATGAATTTATTAAAATTGTATTCCACAGAGACATTAAATATACCAAAATATATTTCTAACCATCTAAAAATGCTGAAATTTTATCTTGTTGAGCAGCACAATTGAATTCAACATTAATGGATATAGTTAGAAACATTATTTGTTTTCTTAAGCACCAAATTAGCATTTTTCTGAAGGATCTTTATAGTAATGGATGCTGAAAAATCTGACATGGGTTTCTATGACAGATCTATGGCATAACAAATTACATAACATATATATTTATATATTTATATATATTTATGTGTGCACATACATAAAAACAAAGCAATTTTGTTACATAGATATTTAAATTTATATATAATTTGTGTCATATACATGTATAATTTATAGCTAAATTTTCTTAAAAAACATTTTCTTATATATATTCATGCATGTGTGAATTTATATATACATAAAATATATACAGTACACACATATATATTATGTCAAAACAATTTTTTTTATTTTGGGTGCAATTAATCATAATTAATCTTTGCAATATAAATATTGCAATTATAAATATATGTGTATGTGTATATATACACACACACACACACACACACACACACACACACACACACACACAGATTTAGGTATAGCACTATTTAGGTTTTTATAAACGTTTCTTTAATCATAAGAAGCCTATTTTAAAATAATCTGCCAAATCCACACCTGAATAGTAGTGTATATTTTTATGTTTATCACAAAAAGATAGAAATATTAATATTTAAAGTTAATTTGCCATTCTGTTAGTATGCATCCTCTCAGATGTCATCTGCATATTCATTAATTTTCTTTAACATTTTTTGCACAATTCAGAAAGTTTTAATGCATTTTTTTTGGTCATCATTAAGTGTAAAAATGTGTTTTAATATCTAGTCTTTTCACAAGGTATGATGACGCATCTGATCAGTCTGTTTGTCTGTCGTTCCGCAGTTTTGCTGCAGATCATTTGAGTCAGGCCCTCCTCCAGCCCTGAATCCAGCATGACGGAGGTCCAGGCCACAGTGGAGTTCTCTGTGGAGCTCCACAAATTCTACAATGTGGATCTCTTCCAAAGAGGGTAGGAACAAGCTCTAACACCCTTCTGATCCACTAAAGATCTTATCCCTGTGAAAGTGTCACTGCACGTTGGGTTGCACAAACATTAAATATTTTGAGGTTGATCTTGGTTGGAAGCCATAATTAAAACAACAAAAGAATAATGATTGACTCCATTGTAAAATGGTTTATGAGTGCGACAATGCTTTATCAGGTGCCTGCATCTCATTAAGGTGGATCTTTGTCTTTAGAAAAAAAAGAAGTTTGTCTAGTGTATATAGACAGATGGTGGTCAATGACAGCATGTGTTTGTATTAAGATGATGTTTACCTTGGAAGGAAGGGACAAGGGCTGTGCATTGCACTGTGTCCTTACTGCACGCGACACTGCAGCATGCATTAGAAGGTGTCTTTTCCATGTTTTGTCCTGACCATGCTCATCAACAATGCACAAAATGTCTGTTTTAGAAAAGGTTTCAATTTCTGCAACATTGCGGCTGAACAACAGTATAAACTGCTATGAGTATGATCACCTCAGATACTGATTATGTGCTTTATTCAGTGTTAAATGCTATAAATGTGAGTATGAATACTATTTTATGTGACATTTATAGCAGTGGCAACAAATCTTAAAGATCTTAAGATCCTAAGATCTTAAAGATTCTATGAATTAAAATAAAATTTGCTAGATTTAAAAAAAAAAAATTGAATGTTAGTATCAGTATTGTTTGTTTTTAGGGTATCTATAAGTTAGTGCACACCAAAACAGTGACAAAATTTGCGTTTAGAAGATATAAAACTGTTACAAACATGTAAAGCTTTGTCACTTCCGCCTAAATTAATCAATGGTTTTATTCACGTCACCTCATACTTCGGTTTCTTATCAAATCATGACCAATCAAATTCTCTCTAGTATCTGACATGTCCCGCCCCCTTCAAGACACTTCACATTTAATGCGTTTGAGCTCAACCACTCAAAATGCTATTGGCTGTTTTTTTTTAAAGGGGAGGGGCTACACATTCTCCCACCCTCTCTTTGTGTTTCAGTTGAGATTATGTCAAACATCGAATAAAAATTGCACATTTCAAAGTACTTCAAGGGACCTTTTAAATAAAATAACAAGCAAACTGTTTGAAAATGAACTGTGATGAACAGAACAATGATCCAATGCAAATCAACAACATCAGTCACTCAGTTGGCTGTTCTTTTAATAATATTAAGTATCTGTTAATTAGATATTAAACCTTACCATTTCATTGTGAGTGCAGTGCACTATTCTGTGGTTCTCAATTGCTGGTATTTAAAAGTTTCTGTCGTGTCGCATGTAGTTAGGACATGGTGTTATGACGATATATTGTATGGATGAAATAAGTATATGAATTCCTATTATGCTCTATCATTTAATACGTGGTGTCAATCATTTTATCAAATAGTAAAGGATTACTTTTGTGCAGTTCTCTGCACAACACCAAATAAATATCACAAAACACCCTAACAATCTCCATAATTTGTAATATAATGTTTTTCTCACAAATCTATTTCCATATGTACAACTTTTCTGGCTTGGTCAGTTTGCTTGATAGTTCACTTACGGTGTTGATGCAGAGCGGCCGGTCCCGTGAAGCATGGTTTCAAAAGAGAGATAAAAACAATTTAAAATCAAGGTAAAACTACATGGTCACAGTGGAAGTTTCTCTTGTTTGCATTCAAAACACTATTGGTTGGGTTTAGGGAAGGATTTAGATCTGTGGTTCTCTAGGAGATCTGTACAAGAAGCCCCGCCTTCTTTTGGACGTATACAAGAAGGAGATGTGTATATTCCATACAAAGTATAAAGCTGATCAGTCAGTTCATGTCACGTGATTCGTGGTGCGCTTGCAACATTCTGAAAACTTGAGATGTTTTTAACTGGATGCCGCGTGCGCGTCGCTCCCAATATGCATGCCTCCATTGGAAATAACAAACTTGCTCACGGAAAAGACGCAATATGTGAGTGGCCCCTAAAGCCGCCGTCATTTTCGATCTCCAGCAGTTGATCTAATTCTTGCACAGACATGCTGGATTCACCTGATTTGTTGAGGTGAATTATTGGGGTTTATTGGGGTTGCGGATTCATTCCTTGGCAGTTTGCGGGTCCTTCACTGGGCCTTTTCTCCTTTGCAAAGAAACTTTCCAAAGACTTCTATTTCTTACTCATTTTGCTAGCTTGTGGGTTAAATTTTGGCCCTCAAATGACTGAGATGTAATCGAGAGAATACGGTAATTTTTCAAAATAAAAGATCGTTCAGACTCATTAATTAATGATTTCTTGTGCGGCCCGGTACCAACTGATCCTCGGCCAGGGGGTTGGGGACCACTGCTCTAGTGGATTTGTCATCTGAAACGTGAAATGAAACATACCCGGAGGAATGTATTTTATGTTTACTTTTCAAGTCAAATATTTTCAATGAGCCTGGGTTGGAAACATAAAGCCTGAAATGCCCATCTCCATTTAGAACCCTCCATGTGAGATCATCTTCACTGATATTAATAACACGCAGTGCTCTTTTACAGCGATGTACAGTTTTCCCTGTCATTCCTTTAGTTGCTTGCCGGAGCGGGTCTCATTTTCTCTGTCTATATGTGCACCAGCTTTTCTTAGGATTCATAATTTAGGAGTCTCCTTGCAACTATTTCTGTTCAGGCACGTCACATGTGTCAGCTTGCACGGTTGTGTTTAATGTTGCACAGTTTTATTCTATATGAGGTGGCTTGCAGAGTGGGACAACTCAGATTTATTATTATTATTATTATTATTATTATTATTATTATATCTTTATATAATAAAGTAAAATATGATAATATAATTATTATATAGATCAGTAGGTTACAATCAGAGCATAAAAAACATCCTGTGCCAAAGTATATGGATTACAGCGGTCAATGTGGTTAATTGACATCTTCAACTTTTAACAACTTTTAACTGCTTGATTTGAAAAAAGTATTTCTTTCTTTATTTCTTACTTGGAAATGCTTAGTGCGTCACTCACTGTACTATCAGGAATATAGTTACTCTACATAGCTTTTCGTTGGTTATGTTACTCCATTTTAGACTTCTGTCTGTGAACAAGACATCCACTGAACTGTGCGGCATACATCTTTTATTACCTCGGTATAATTGAAATATTTGCACAGAAAGGTAGATTTGTTGTTTTTGTGTTCATACATCTAGTAATGACTTAATCATTGTCAAACAAAATGTATTACTTCATTTTCATGATTAAGATTCATAAACATACTCTCAGATAACAAACATGAGGCATACATATAAACGTTTATCATTTGATTTATTACTTTTTACTTTTTATATTTTACTTTTATTATATTTCAAAATAAAATGATAAAAACAATCTTGAGGGGGAAAAAATCGATATTTTGAAGGTTTATTTTGAATTATTTACAAAGGTTTATTTGAAAAAAAAAAGATGTATTTCATTCATTAATTTTCCTTCGGCTTAGTCCCTTTGTTCATCAGGGGTCGCCACAGCGGAATAAACCGCCAACTTATCCAGCATATGTTTTTGGACTGTGGGGGAAACCGGAGCCCCCGGAGGAAACCCACGCAAACACGAGGAGAACATGCAAACTCCACATAGAAATGCCAAATTTTGCCACCGTGTCGCCCCAAAACTATGTATCTCTTTCAGGTTAAAATGGACCCAAATTAGTTATAAATGTATAAGAACATAGTAGCACATTTTTCTTTGCAAATTTGGAGGGTTTAATTCTTTATGTTAGCAATTTAAACAATGCTAAATATGCGCACTCTTACTAATGCATTAGTCACTGATAGAGAATCAGAATATATTTAATTTGTTTTTTTATGTGAGGATCAGATTTCTATTAGCCAAAAATCTGAAGTGATCCATATTCAGACTGCAGAAAAGATACTTTCTGAACACTCCAAACTCAATATACCCAACTATAGAAATGTGGGCAGTTCAGCACATAAGATCATATAGCCCTGTTCCAGCGATGTGATTTCTAGAGGCTATTTTTTTCTGTAAAAAGCCACAGTTTTATTCAGAACAGGTAGAGGTTAAAAGCACAACCCACGTTTCGAAAACTGTAACTAGATATAACTAGAGGTGGGTGGTATGAGTATGATATTGCCAGTTCCTAACAGTTATTTTTACAGAAAAAAGTAAAGCAAAAATGTGTTTTTGTTGTTATATGCGTAGATACTATTTGAAAGCTTAGAACTCATCCTGTGGAAATAGTTTTGAAATTGGACCTTGTGATGCTATGGAAACAATACTGTAAAACATTTAATGAGTTCCACTCCATAGTGGGTTTCTCATTACAAAACATATTAATTTGTAATCAACTCCTTTTCTCATCTTGACGCGATGCATTTCAATGGAAACCTCTGAGGTTCAATGTTTTGGGATAGAAATGGTATCTTCACAGAAATTAAAGTCTCAATTGCCTCAACAAAATCTGATAGGAACTGTAATTTTGGTTATATCAACTTCAAATTTATGGTTCGTTATATATGCCTTTAATTTTATATCTATTTTAGATTCCAAAATATTTTGTAAAACAATATATACTATTTTTATATACTGTATAGTTGAAACTTCAGTTACTTTTTTGCGCCTTCCTGTTTCAAAAGCCTTTCACTTCTGCAATAATCTGCAGAGTTCTCATCAAAAAACACGTAAGGGCCTGTATTCATGAAGATTCTTAGTGTAAAGGGTTTCTCCTAGTTGCAAAATTCTTAGAAAAGTGGGTGTTTCCCCTTGTAATTTAAAAGAACATCCTAGTAAAGATATTAGTTATTAATAAAGCATCTTAAAGCTAAGTTTGAATTTAATAACATGGTAAACAAACATTCAAACAAAACAATATCTACATACAGTTGAAGTCAAAATTATTAACCTTCCTAAAATGTTGTCTTTTTCAAATTATATAAGTGCTGTTTCACATAGAGATTTTTTAGAACACATTTTAAATATATTTCTAATAACTAATTAATTTTTTTTCTTTGCCATGATGATAGTACATAATATGTTAGTTATTTTGCTAGCATTCAGATTTAAGTGCTATTTAAAGACTTATTATGTTAACTAGGCAATTGATGGTAATTAGGCAAGTCACTGGACAACAGTTGTTTGTTCTGTGGCCAATCGAGAAAAAAATATTCTTAAGGGGCTAATAATATTGGCCTTAAAAAATTGCTTTTGTTGTTAGAAAATAGTTCTTAGAAATAAGACTCCCCCAACAAATAAAAATAATTATTATTATTATAGTTTTTTTTTTTTTTTTTTTTTAAACAGGAAATACTGAGAGTCTTTGCTCTTTTAAACATCAGTTGGGAAATATTTGAAAAAGAATTACAATTTCACAGGAGGGCTAATAATTTTGCCTTCAACTCTACATTTAAAACCATGTTTTTCTTTCTCTCTTTTTTTCTTTTTTTTTTCTTCATCTTGGACAACCAATCACAGTCTTTAAAAAAATGTGTCATATATGGCAAGGAGCTCAGGCCCTCCTCCTCAAAATAAAAGTTTTTATCTTTTTTTCTCATTCGCAATTGCTCTCAGATTGGTTCTGAATCACTTATAAACTAAATTCGGATCTCTCTGAGAGGACTTTAAGAATCCTTATAAATACAGGCCCATTTGAAACGTTACAACAGTTTAAAGGGATAGTTCACCAAAAACTGAAAATTCTGTCATCATTTGACTTGTTCCAAACCTGTTTGAGTTCTGTTGTGCACAAAAGATGATATTTTGAAGAATGTTGGAAACCTCCAGCCATTGACATCCATAGTAAGATAAGCAAACACTGTAGAAGTCAATGGTTGCAAGTTTCCAGCATTCTTCAAAATCTCTTCTTTTCTGTTCAACAAAAGAAAGAAATTCAAACTGCTTTGCAACAAGTCAATGATGAGAAAATGAAGGCATAATCTCATTTTTGCTTGAACCATCCTTTTAAGTTCACGTCATATTTGAAGAAGTGGAGTTAACAGGTTATATGACGTCAAAAGGTCATGCAGCGTCACACCTTTTTTTTGTAAATGTCTAAAATAATCCTTTCAAAGCAACAGAAGAAACCCAGGGTCATCGCCCATGCTTGGTACATTTTGTTTGGTGTCAACACAGCAGTTTGTAACATTCCACATCTGCTAACATTGTCGCCGCGGGTCTAACTAAAACATGAGCATTAGGGTTTGCTCAGCTGTGCCACAGGAAGCATAACGCTGCCCTCATTCTCCTCTTCAGCTCCTGCAGGGACACTGCTTGTTTATTCCTGTTTCCAGATCTCCGTTCCGGCCAGCTCGCTGCACTCGTACCTATCTCCTCACTCCCACATAAGTGCCTGTGTGTGTGTGCTTTTGATGTCATGATATTCTTGTCAGAAGGATAATTGCAGCTCTATTTTGGTTGCTTGAACTTCCCCTTTCATTGCAAATGCATGGGAGGATGGAGCACAGGATATAAACATGAGCTGTTGTATCCAATGATGTGGCCATTTGCTGGGGCTCTCTGATGAGTTCAGTGTGTCCGGTTTATTTAGGCGAGATCTGATGTGCAGAAATGGGGAACTGAGATGCTCACAGTGCCGTCTTCTTTTCTTTTTCTTTTTTTTCTTTTTTTTTAAGCATGCACAAATTATTTATTCAGGTTTGGTTATGTTGGAGGTTGTTAAACTGCATTTTTTTTCTGATGAAAGCTGCGTTAATGTATTCCGACAGTGTTTTCTACATCGCTGAATTTGAGCAGGGCAAACGAAAAAATTATGCTTTGGTTGAGTTGGAGTTGAGTTTGTAGTCTGAATTTATAGCAAGTGAAAGAAAGAAAGAAAACTGCAAAAATAGCAAATTTAGGGGGGAAATAATGAATAAATGCAATTTGTCTTTTTTCAAATGTTATGATTTTATTAGCCTAAATATTGCTGATTAGTTTAAAATTACTCAAATGTGTGACAAAATGCCAAATTCAGGGGGAAAATAATGAATAAATGCTATTGTCTGTTTCAAATGTTAGGATTTTATTAGCCTAAATATTACTGATTAGGGGCGGCACGGTAGTGGTTAACAGTGTCTCCACACAGCAAGAAGGTCGCTGGTTCGAGTTGTGGCTGGGCTAGTTAGCATTTCTGTGTTTGCATGTTATCCCCGTGTTGGTGTGGGTTTACTCCGAGTGCTCCGGTTTTCCTCACATAATGTATGAGTGTGTGTGTGAATGCGAGAGTTTATGGGTGTTTCCCAGTGCTGGGTTGCGGCTATTCGCTGCATAAAACATATGCTGGAATAGTTGGCAGTTCATTCCGCTGTGGCGACCCTTTCACTAATCGTAGCACACAAGCTGCTGGTATAAATAAAAGTGATTTGATTTGATCCATACAATGTGTTTATTAAAAATATACCTGTGCAACATAATAATGGTTTTGTGCTCCAGGGTGACAAATGTCTTATTACTGCATTTTAACCAGTGGCAAACCTTTAATTCACCTTCACCTTTAATTGATAGGACAGTAGAGAGTATAGACAGGAAAGCGTGGGGAGCAGAGAGAGGGGAAGGATCGGGATAGGACCTTGAGGCGGGAATCGAACTTGGGTCTCTGCAGTGCCATGTGTCGACGCACTAACCACTACGCCATTGGTGACGGCGAACTAGCATTTCTGTTTGAGTTCTCTGTCATCTCTGGCTCTTTTCTACTTAATATGCTTTGCTTACATGGATTTTTAAACCATTAAGAACTTAGTTCAGGCAGCTGGCTAGCTCATTATAAAGTCTTGGGTGTTGGGTATAATGTGTTTGTGTAATAGACAATTTTTACAATTCTATTTGCTTTATCGCAATTGCAATAAAGTGCTTTTTCAAATGCGTTTTGTGCTGTCTGTGTTGACAGGTTCTATCAGATCCGAGCCAGTATGAAAGTGCCGCCACGGATCCCGCAGAGGGTGGAAGCCAGTCTGCTGCATCCCATAGGTAAAAACACCATGTATATAAACCAAGGGGTTAAAAACTAAAAACATTTCTTTATATAAAAAGTATTCTTTTGTGACTACTGTAATATTTTAAATGACTTTTTAAAAATATCAGAATATGGGTGAGTAATGTTCCATCATGGTTCAGCAATCCGGAAGCACTTTAATTTACATTTCTGTTTCTAATGTACATAATTTGTACTTTTAGTCATTACATCAGCTCGGTAAACATCTCTGAATCTAACCACACACAAATGTGTTACCTTTTACAACAAAATGTGTTATTAGGTAAGTGCACATACTGTAAAATAAAATGCAACCATCATGGCAGATTTATTTATGATACATTTATGTTGAGCTGTTATAAAAATAATTATTAAAAACAAAGGCTTATTAAAAGAATATGATCAATCTAACTTTTATTTCATATGTTAAAAACGTCTTATTTTAAAAACGTCAAATCTCAAAACCTAGTAGTTTGAAGGTTAGTATAGCAAAGTATAAAGATTGAAAATGGCAGTTGTTATTTTGAGGCTCCAGGAGTGTGTGTGTGAGTACTATAAGCTGTAAGAGGAACAGATGATCAGTTTTACCTCTGGAGAGGTTTCTTCAGGCTGTGTATTTCCTAGGAATGCAGCTTATTTCAGTAATGAGGGTTAAATGTCTAACCTGCCCTTTCTAACATAGTTCTCAGTGCTGTAGCCTTCGGCTGTCTTAATGTCACATCAACATTCACCTCAGGGCCTACAGTGATTGACAGCGTGGGTTGAAAGAATCTTTTTTTTTTACTTTAACAAGCTCCGTGTTTATCGGAGTGTGTAATATCTTACGCCCTATGGTGAAATGTGATGAGAAAATATCATTGTCTGTCCAGAGATTTCACAGATTCTTTCCTCAGAAGTATTTGAGCAGTCTTTATATTTGTATGCTTATTTTTATTTTCTCTTTTAGCGTTGTGTTGCATGCGTAATGTGGGTTGACATCAAGAACAGTTAGTTGGAGGATGTGCAGATACTAATGCAATTTGACATTGACAACATTGATGTCAAACTTCAGGCTATATTTGCATGCACACTACACAAAAAGGGTGGAAAAAGAATGATTTAAAATAAAATATGACAGCAGGGATGTCTTTTAAAGTTGCTGTATGTACGTTTTTGACTATTCTAAAGCATAAAAATACCATAATATGTTTGCAGATATTTAAGAAACATTCTTGTTTATCTGAAAAACAATACTAGTCAGATATTCTACTTTGAAAATGTGCGTTACGTGCCGGAATGTCTGTCTTTGTTTTGGTTCCTTTAATCCGCCCAATGTCAGTTTAGCCAATTATATTTCAGCACCCCGGGTTGCCTGAAACCTGAAGTATGCGTCCGCTGCCGAAATGCGACCTCCGGTGGTCAGTAACAGCCTCCGAAATGAGACGTAGATTCAGAGTTTCACATGAGGTTATTAATTGGCAAATAATATAAATATTACGAATGTAAACGTTAGGAGAGCAGGTTACATTGTAACCCCGTGTCCTAACAACAGATTATGTGACGAGATTTGCAGTGATAAGCAATTTGGCTGTTTGCACCAGAGGAAACACAACAGAAACGTAAATACAGCCTTTCACAAGCACAGAATATGCACTCACTCACGAAATGGTAAGGTTTATAATCTAATTTATACATATTAACCCTTTAAAACCGACGGGAGTGCCTCTGTTTAAAAGCCAATAAAAACCGAAAGCATTTGGGTAGAGCAATAATTTGTTTTGCATATGAAATCAGAGACGTTATACTTTCAGATCAAGCCTAAAACAGTCTCATGTTGCAATGTTGTCACTCTTTAATGAGTTTACACATATAGCCTAAAATGTTTACAACAAAAAAAACACTTTAAAACATTGCACGCCTTTGCATATGTGTTTTATAAAGGTTGTTAGCGGTTGCTATGCATATGACGTAGGTTTGTAAAGCCCTTACAATGTGCCTCTTGTCACAGGTTCGGATCTTGCTTTTCCAGCATCAGTTCAAGATGATGTGGTCTGCAGCAAAACCTTTCAGATCCTTTACAAAAACGAGGAGATTGTGGTCAACGACGTCCTCGTTTTCAAAGTCATGATGCTGCTCGATTCTAAGAAGGTGAGTGAAATCTATGACTTAACACATGGGTTAAGTAAATCTGCCTCTGCGTCACTAGTTATGATGCTTATGGTATATTTTCCTCTGCAGGTGGAAGAGTCATTAAATGAAATTGACTTTCAGCTGTGTTTGGACCTGTTCTTCACTGATGGAGACTACTCGTATGTAGAAAAATATCTATTTTCAGATTGTACTTTTGCTCATATTTTGGGTTTTGTATTTGAAATTACAAAAATCATGACTTAAAACAGTTGTTTCAGATATAAGAGTGTTTGTTTTTGTTTGTATTCAGGCCTGAGGAGCCCAGTTCTCTGCAGAGCATCAGCAGTCGTACGCTGCGTTTGCACTTTAGCCTTCACAGAGGCATCCACCACCACGTCAACGTCATGTTTGACTACTTCCACCTGTCTGTCATCTCTGCCACAATCCACGCTTCACTGGTGGCCCTGCATCAGCCTCTAATCAGGTCAGCGGTGCATTGAGAACTGGACCTACAGATTGTACTAGTCATTTTCAATATGTCATAAGTGATGGCAGTACACTGGAGAGGAAAATGGCTTTGAAACAACAAAAAAGCTAGATAGCTAATAGCTAATAGATCTTTCTTTTATAGTTTTAATTTCAAATGATTAACTTTACTTGCTCTTAAAATCTAAAATTTACTTTCATAAAAACTACAGAAAACCTGGTCAGAAACGTTATTTATTTAGTAAACAACACTATTTCAGTGAGAAACATTCATTTTAAAAGGTGTACGTCTTAAAACATTTCCTTTATTTTGAGAGTTTTATAAATGTGTGTACTGTATTTGTCTTCCCCTCAGTTTTCCCCGGCCAGTAAAAAGCACCTGGTTGAATCGTAATGCTCCGGCACAGAGCAAAGACTCCCTCATCCCAACATTGGAGACTGTGGTGTTCGGCAGCACCTACATAAAGCAGCTGTCCCCGGATGTAAGAATGCACACATGCACGTGCGCACACACACACACACACACACACACACACACACACACACACACACACACACACACACACACAGGGGGGAGTGAATGACCAGCACTCTCCACCACCCTCAATACCACGACTGAGGTGAGTCCCTTGAGCAAGGCACCGTTCCCCCCAACTGCTCCCCGGGCGCCGCAGCATGGCTGCCCACTGCTCCGGGTGTGTGTTCACGGTATGTGTGAAGTGAAGTGAAGTGAAGTGAAGTGAAGTGAAGTGAAGTGTAGTGTGGCCAAGTATGGTGTCCCATACTTGGAATTTGTGCTCTGCATGGTATTGAGGGTGGTGGAGAGTGCTGGTCATTCACTCCCCCCACCCCCAATTCCCGCTGGTACCGAGTATCGAACCAGCAACCTTCGGATCACGAGTCCAACACTCTAACCACCAGGCCACGACTGCCCCCCTGTGTTCACTAACTGTGTGTGTGCACTTGGATGGGTTAAATGCAGAGCACAAATTCCAAGTATGGGACACCATACTTGGCCACACTACACTTCACTTCACTTCACTATATATGCATACATACGAAAATTCCCTTACTCACCTGACTCAAAATATATTGTAAGAGGTATACAATGTTTTGACACTTCACTGTATTGGTTTCACAGATTTTGTCGCATGATTGCAACGTGACATTGCATTTGCAAAGATGAGTACAGGGGAAGTGATTATTCTCTTAATAGAAGTGAGAGCTTAAAGGCTATCCATAAATAAACATCAAGTAACTGAAAGGCTTGAGCCGTTACTGTAAATGAGACTATTTGATTTTTACATTACAAAAATTCTTTTGAGACCTCTGTCACATTAAGTCATCATGTAGGTGCTTGCCAGACCGTAGTGAGCTCTAGAGTTCACTAAACGTTTCTATCTTCATTAAAGAGCAGGTCAGATTATGTTATGTCCTAATATTGTGTTGGAGTCGCCTACAACAGGTTTACAAGCATCTCAGTTCAGAAAACCTTGTCATTTTCTCAGAATATGCATTTAGTATGTGTTGATGTTTTCTGTATAGTTCATTTGAATCAATTCAAGGCTTAAGATCTGTAAACATTCCCTCCAGTTAGCCAGCTCTGTTCTGATTGGTCGGCTGGCCAAATCTCATTTGATTGGACTTTGCGTATATATTCCGTGTCAGAAATGAAATGCCCATTTCATGCCCATTGTAAATCAGAAGCAGGCAAAAGATATTAAAATATAACTACACGTTAAAGCGATTCACAGCCGTCTATTTCTTTTGCAAGGCAATATCATTCATTCATTCATTTTCTTTTCGGCTTAGTCCCTTTATTAATCTGGGGTGCCACAGCGGAATGAACCGCCAACTTATCCAGCATATGATGCCCTTCCAGCCGCAACCCATCACTGGAAAACACCCATACACTTACATTCACACACATACACTATGGACAATTTAGCCTACCCAACCTACAGCGCATGTCTTTGGACTTGTGGGGGAAACTGGAGCACCCGGAGGAAACCCACGCAAACACTGGGAGAACATGCAAACTCCACACAGAAATGTCAACTGACCCAGCCGAATATCTAATTTATAAATTATTTATAATGCACTTTTTGGTTAACAACTTTACAGTCTGTTAACATTGAAGGACAGCTACTTTGCAGACTGCAGATATTATTGTGAAAAAACTCATGTGACCTGGGGTTTCATTTATAAATGTGGCGTAAGCAGAAAACATAGGCGGAAATGTGCATACAGCATTTCCCACGCAAATGTTGTGATCTATAAAAAACAAACTTGATGTTAGAATGTGCGCAGCTGTAAGTAAACATATTTAACTTAAATTTTGACTTAATTGAACCTCTTTAAATCATCTTATGAGCCATAATCATTAATAAATTCTAATTTATTCTGGTGTATGTTCATTTTTAGGAAGATTTTTATGCAAATTTTATAAATCAGACCCCTGCTCTTTATAAATTACTTTAATTAGTAAAGTGGAAATAAGCCATTTTGGTAACATTTCACAATATGGGAAATCTAATGTGTTTACTAGCATGAACAATGCTTGTACAGCATTTATTAATCATAGTTCAACATTTACTAATGCATCATTAAAATCCAACACTGTTCTTGTTAACATAGGTAATGTGCCGTGAGTTAGCTTGAACTAACAATGAACATTTGTATTCCCATTAACATTTAAAAAGATTAAAAAATGTATTGTTCATTGTTTGTTTATATAAGTAAATGCATTAACTAATGTGCAAGACTTTTGATTCATTCACCACTATAAGTAGATAACATGAAGAAAACCAAAGTGCAGTAAACGTCAACTATTTTTAGTATCAAGCAGCATAATGACCTGTTTTGTAAATGTAAGAGGAGGACTTAAGAAGCCTTGCACATTTAAGGCAAGATACTTCACATTTTTTTCATGTGTTTGGTAATTTTGAGTTTTAGTTCTTTTTTGGCTTTTCATGAAAAGTTTTTTTTTTCAGTTTAATGTGAAGAAAACATAAAAAAATCTATTAATTTGTGCCTGTAGATTTCAATTTGTATGCTTCCTTTCTCTCAAAATATATTTTTTCCACCTACACTGAGCTTCAGCAGCTCTTACATCAATCTTTCTTCACAGTTTTATTCATATATATTATGACTTTTTTTTCTTTTACATAGGAAATCAATTGAAAGATAATTGACCTTATTATGTACAACATTTTGTTGTATATTATTTAGATTTTTGTTTTATTGTACATTTATTGGTTGTTTGCAGTATTTTCTGAATTACGAATTAGAATTAGATTCCTAAAATCCCCTTTGTACAAACCATTGACTTTAATGTCAGAAAAAATGAAATGGAAGATTTTTATCCTGACTTCATTCAGTGTTCATATTTGTGTGCTACAAATGTATGCAAATAAATAAGCATGTTTAATAAAGAATTTGCATATTTAAACATTTTAGAAAACATTTTAGTATGCTGAGAACTGTTATTTTATTCACCTGCAGTGTCTTGCCTTATGTTACAAATGGCTGCGCTCTCTTATGCTAAAAATAGTGTGTAATGGAAAACACTTTTCTAGATGTAAAAGATGGCAAGAGTTGGTTTTAATCTAGATGGAAAAACTCTTAACGCTCCTGCTGTTGACACAATATTCAGTGGTGCATTGCGCCCTCTTTTCTGATTTTCAGGGCAAAAGCTTCCTGGTATCGGATCAGTGCCTCCAGCACGCCTTCAGCCTGCACCAGAACATGTGTGCCAACCTGCTGCGGGCATATCAGAGCCTGTTCTGTTACTTAACCTCCCTGACCAAGAATCTGCCCGCATCCCAGCGCATGGAGCTTGGTATGTAGATCATAGAGTGATTAGCCCCAGCTGATTGTCGTAATGATTGGGTTTAATTTGCTTTAACATTGTCATTTCAGAAGGGTGTCATTTTTAGCCAGACTGTAACCACAGAGCTTCAGTATGCACACCTTTGAAAGTTATATACGTTGCTGCCCTAAATATTTATGTTTTTTTTATTATTGTTCAGCTAGGATTTGTTAAATTGATCGGATTTGATGGAATTTAATTACTATTTCTTTTTTTAAATAAAAACTTTTTTGAATTAAAGTTATTTGAACTGAATATTAGATAATAATAAGAAATATTTCTTAAGCAGCAAATCAACATATCCAAATGATTTTTAAAAGATCATGTGACACTAAAGACGGGAGTAATGATACTTCAGCTTAACCATCACACAAATAAATTGCTTTTAGATACGTCTTAAAAACTAAAAAACAGTTAAAAAATACATTTTTGTTTCACAATAATACTGTTTTTACTGTGTTTTTGATCAAATAAATGCAGGCTTTGTGAGCATAAGAGACTTACTTCAAAATCATTCAAATTAAAAATAAAACTCTTTACCAAACCAAACTTTAACTAAAGACCAGAAAAAAATTGTCTGGATGAAATTTTGTATTTCGGAAGAATATATGGAATTACTTATCAGGCTGGAGAAAAAAAATCTTGCATTATATAAATTGAAGTACCCTCACTGAATCTGGTTGAAAAACTTTGTTAGTTTTCGAATAGTTTTCAATGATTTTTAGATGGAACTCAGTCATGTATTCTTTCAATCATTGCTCCATAATATTTGTATATTGTGATTTTTCTAAAAAAAAAAAAAATCATTATATGCAATTATTCATTATATGCAATTGTTTTATATATACGTATTATTATTTTTGGTCCAACTTTATATCAAGTGTCCTTAACTACTATGTACTTGCATCAAAATATAAATACAATGTACTTAATGTGTTCATAATGTATTGCAGAAGACTTCTGAAGCTAATGAGGTGGGATATGGGTAAGGTTAGGGAAAGGTTTGGTGGTATGGGTAGGTTTAAGGGTGGCTTAAGGTGTAAGGGATGGTTGAAAGTGTAATTATAAATGTAATTACAGAAATTAATTACAGATGTAATTACATGCAGGTATTTATTCAAGTTTAAGTACGTACATGTATTTAAACATGTATTCACACAATAATCACATTGTAACAAATTATTAATTTCAGTGTAAGTACATACTAGTTAAGACCACTTAATATAAAGTGAGACCTTATTTTAATTTTTTTACATTTTTTAAATTATATACATTTTTGCTTATTGCCCTTTTCTACTGCTTTGTAAATATATTGTCATGTTTTTGTTGTATTTGCATGGAATGATTTTTTTTTTTCATTTATTAATATATATATATTTTAATCTCATCAGAACCCATCCAATCACTGAACTTAGAACTTTCTTGACTCACTCACTGAACACTTATTTGTACTAATGCACTAATTTAGTAAAATATTTAGTATATAAATAAACATTTAATGTAATATTTACAAGATCATTTATGTCTTTATCCCTCATATCTTTGCAATTATATGCCTCTTCCTATTTATATGGATGTTTCAGCATGCAGGTCTTTTTACCTCCTTTTTCTTTTATCTACTGACCTCTTTATAATGGGTTTCCCTCTCAGACTTTCACTATAAACCTTTACGCACCTAATAAAAACTAAACCACTCACCCCTTGATTTTTCTGACCAAATGCATCACTTGACTGAACTTAAGCATTCAATAAACTTAAGCAAAAAAGGGAGAGTGACATTTTTAAATGTGCCTATATGTGCAATCCCACCACTAGCCAAGCCCAGCATGCAGGTCCTTTATGAACGAGTTCTCAGAAGACCTTACCCTCCAGGCCAAAGGCACGTCTACATAGGTACGTCCCTCCAAAACCGACCCTAAGCTCCACACGCCTCTTGCCTTTCATTTGTGTCTTTTTTTTTAAGCCTTCTTTCTTCTATTGCCCCTAACTTGGACATCGGTCAGTGGCAAGTGTCCTTCAGTGAGGGAGCTCTTAGTTCAGTTCAGTTCTTCTTCTGTCCTTTAGTAGTATCTCAGGCTGACTTGGGATCAGTTTTACTGCTTGAACATAAGCTGTCCTCTGATTTCTACTTCCTGTGCTGTTCCTTCTAGCTTCCTCTCACGTGTTGTCATTTACAGGTTCTTCAGACTGACCCTTCTCTTTTATTCACTCCATACTGGTGCTGTGTGGGAACATCATTTTCATTTTGGTTTCTTTGTTTTTTCCTTTTGTTTCTTTAGAGGAACTTGATGTGGAGGTCCGACTTCATGAGCTTTGTGAACAAGTCAAGGTATGGGATGAATTTCAGACTAAAGTTAGACGTAGTGCATTGGTTTTTATTTTTAAAAGTCTATTTTGCGTTATTTACATGGAAAAGGAACAAACAAACAGGGTGCAAATTACAGGGGGGGTTTGGGGGGGTTGACACCCCTAATTAATGCTTGATCCCCCCTGAAGGATGTGAAACAACATGTATGGGGGGGTCAGTCCTCTAAATAGTAAGAAATAGTTTGCTCTGATCTGCATCTTAAATACTAATATTACTAATTAAATAATAGATAATATACATATACAATTGACCACCCCTATAATGGATTATACTATTGTGAATACATAATCACGTCAATTAATCTAAGCCGATAGACATATGGTAAGTGTTCACAAAACACTTTTCTTGTAAAATAGGTGTTTGTTTCTACATATAGCCTAAAAGTAAAGTAAAATTAGATGCGTTGTTTGTATAGTTTGACCTACAACCTCTGAAATGGCTAATCACAGGATATTGTAGGTCAGAATACACAAACTATCCCACAAAACACTAAAATTAAATATGTTGCATTAATAAAATAGATGTTATTTAATTTGATTCGCTGAAGCATGTATTGCACAAAATAATATTATCAAAAAAGTTGACCCCCCTGATCATCAATGTACAATTCGCATCCTGCAAACAAATATGAGTTTATCAAAAAGTGGAAGGGGATTTGTTGTCTACTTTTGTTTATTTTATTTTATCGGTTATTACGGTGTGACTTATTACTGTGTTTTTATTATTTGAATTTTGGTAGCATTTTTATTTTGTTTGTACATGTTGTAGCACTCTGAGTTTAAGAATAGTGCATCATAAATGTTTATTAAAAATAATAATTCCTATTATTATTCTTCTTCTTCTTCTTCTTCTTATTATTATTATTATTATTATTTATGTATTTATTTAATTAGATTTAAATGTTTTTTAAAAACACAACTATGGAAAAAAATGACAGTTGGTAAGTAAGAATAACAAAAATTTGTTTATATTAGTACCAATTTACCGTAACAATTTTTTTATGGAATATATTGAATTTGAATAGAAATAATACATTTTACTAAAAATCATAACTTGGAAATCCAGAGAAACTGAATTTTTTCATGTAAATATAAAATTTTATAATCAAATAATTTGGAATTGCATGCTATCTGAGAGATTATTTCTGTTTGTATGCTTCAAGTGTACTCTTTGTATGCTTCAAGTGTACTCTTTGTATGCTTCAAGTGTACTCCTGATCGCTAGGTTGAACTCTTCTTAATGCATTGTGCTCAATAATTCTATTTAGTATCAAGCATGTCCCAATTTTATATGGTCTTATCCAAATGTGCTTCTGTATCACTAGTAACTTTCAGTGGTACCGTGTTACTTGGATATATTTACTTACAATGGACATCGCTTTCATATATATTGCCATGCCACACCACTCAATTTGTGTGCATGTAATCATGTATGTGCAGTTTGTGTCATTGTTGTTGGCTTTTTATGATCTTATTGCGAGTAATTGTTTAGGTTTTCAAATAATTAATTTTATAAATAATTTAATAAAATTTCCATCTATATTAAATACATTTTGAGATACACTATCAAAGAAAAATAATTGTTTTGGCTAGTGCTTTACTTTTTTATAAATGTGTTTCTGATCTTTCAGCAGAAAGCAGAGAGCCCAGATGAGTTGGCTGAACTGGTGAACATGAATTTGGCGCAGCTATGTTCTCTGCTCATGGCATTGTGGGGGAATTTCCTGGAAGTTGTGTCACTAAATGAGCGTGTTTTTGTGCTTTTGGCCCAGGAGCATCACACACTACGGGTGAGCACTCCGATTTTTATTATACTTGCTTTGTGTTGCACATTTTTGCAGTAAATTCTGACATTTTTTGGTAACAGAAACACTTGAAATTGTTAACCCTGGGTGATCCTTAGCCCTGGATATATGCAATCCTGGGTTATCTCTAATTACGTTTCACACTGCCCATACTAAAACTGGGGTTAATAAATAATCCTGGGTATTCATTAACAGATGTTTCACACTGTATATTCTTAAACCTTGAGTTAACACTCTTATTTGCATAATTGCAGTGTCACTATTGCTAATAAACAGCAGACAACGTTTTAAAGATAATGTTTTGAAATTGCTTACTTTTAAGGCTTTTACTTTAAGTTACCTCTCACCAGCTGGGTTTACACCCTGTTTTTTTTGTGACCTTTGTGATGTTAACCTCACTACTCAATTCTGATTGGTCTCTGTTGCCAAGCATCAAGCAGCAACAAGCAAACACTGCTCCATTTTACACTGAACTAACTTAGCTCTGCAATGAAGGGTTAAGACCACAAATGCGCTCTGGAGTTTCATAACCCATGTCTTTGATAACACAAGTGATAATAACCCAGGGTTAAGCGCAGTTTGAAAAGCATTAAATATTCAAAAGCTTGATGTTTGTTAGTTAGAAATGATTGTTTAGTGTGTATTTCTGGCTTTACTTATTTAGCTTTTATAATTTTAGGTGCAAAGATTTGCTGAAGCTTTCTTTTGTCTTGAACACCCACGACAAAGTGCACTGGCCTACCAGGAACTCCAGTATGTCTTAAAATCTCATTCCTGTAAAGTACTCATTTAGCACAATGGGCAAATTTGAATTCTCATTATAATTCAAATGAACTTCTTTATTTAACAGTGCTCACAGTCACCAACAAATGACCACAGCTATCAAAAGCTCTTCCTACTTCCTGTCCTTACCG
The DNA here is from genome assembly GCA_903798115.1 of Danio jaintianensis. Taxonomy (NCBI): domain Eukaryota; kingdom Metazoa; phylum Chordata; class Actinopteri; order Cypriniformes; family Danionidae; genus Danio; species Danio jaintianensis. Next base: position 9,437,964 of record CAIGQV010003909.1, on the reverse strand, counting down.
CCTCTTCCTGTTGAATGTGCTGATCTTGATGGGGATGTGAACTCCCTACCAATCATCTTTGAGGACAGATATTTGGAGTCTGTTACTGAAGGTATGTGTAATGATGGTACTCCATTGATAACATATTAATATAATTTTAACAATCAGCTCATATTATGAAAGCGGTAACACTTTAACCAAAAATAATTAACCACTAGTAATACATTAACTAATTGTAAAATGTGACAGTGAATCCTCTTATCAATGACTCATTCATAGAAATGATCATGTCATATAAATGATCCAGTAAAATACTTTATACAAGAAGTGTCATTCACTAAGTTAATTTAATGCCTTGCTTGTGTTTTAAATTCCAACCATTGATCAGCTGTTTTGAAAAAGCCTCGATTGTGAAAGTTATGCTTTTACTGCTAGAGATCTGGTTTAGTATAAGCTATATTCTCTACACCAGTACAATGTATATATTTTCACCGTGGACGGACTAATGTTTTCTTTTTTTCTTTTTTTTTTCTTTTCCTGTTGAAATAAGCAGTCACACTTTAAAGGTGCAGTAGGTGATTGTCTTCAGAAACATTTTTTGTTGTGCTGGTTGAAAGTCTCTTCACATTCCAATAGTAATGATTAAAGTAAATGATCTAAATGTATTTATATGTAGTTTTATATTGTGTGTAAGGCATAAGACTAAAAAATGTTTATCCAATTAAATATTGTCAGGCCGACATTTCCCATAATTCTGATAAGTAGCCCAAACTGTCTGTCAGCAAATGCAGATTTGTACAACTGCGCACCCGTTCATGCAGATCCCCCGTTTGTGCGTACATGCTGCGCATTCATGTGCACACAAGAGAGAGAGAGAGAGTGCCGTAAAACATGCTGAATCAAAACTTTTTAAAATCCTGAATTAATATTGGAGTTACTTTTGCATGCTGGAGGAAGGATGACACCATGGCTGAAGTATTTCTTTTAGACAGGTAATGTTATGTTTTAAAACTATTTTAGTCACACAAAGCTGATGTAGATTGTGTTGTTTGTACGAATGGGTTATATGCACGGAAGTGTTGTTCAGCCACTGAAATCTTCCGGCGATAGATTGATATGATAGATTGATTGATATTGATAAATATTTTCAGTTTCATAAGGGATCTTTTACAGCATCGATGATGTAGGTTTTTATTTAGTTTAACAACAAAACATAAGTTAATAGCTCTATTCCACCTAGCCTACTTTACTGAGGTGAAGTTGGTTTTATATTCACATCACATTGGTTCATTTTTGAACAATGACAACCTGTGACGTGGTCTCTATATTGTTTACCATGCTACTCTGAATATTCGGTCTGAAATGGCATGTAAGTATGACTTAGTAGTAAGTGTAATTCCCGCACGCTGCCGGCCAACCACTAAGCAGAGTCGTTTTAGCACAGCACATGAGAGTGGGTTGTCCGCTGTCATCTGTAAGGTGCGCGCGTTTGTATTTCAGGAGGCGTGGCTTTGGACGGAAGGGGAGGGACTGTGTTTCAGAGATATTATGCTAACCGGTTAGCATTGTGGCAGATCACCTACTGCACCTTTAAGGCTCAATTCTCGCTATGAACAAACTATAAACTATGACTTTTGCCCAAACTCCTAATTTACTGTTTATTAATGACTATGAAGGTAGTAGTTGGGTTTAGGTACTGGGTGGGTTTAGAGATGTAGAATAAGATCATGTGTAATATGTACTTTATAACTACTAATAAACAGCCAATATCTTAATAATAGTTCACTAGCATTTGATACCAAGCTAGCTAATATATGAATACAAACTAAACCTTTGTTTGCATAACCTACCTTTTTTCCCTTCAAGCTACCTGATTACAAACTTCTAGTAATTCTGAAGACCTTGATAAGTTGGTTCAGGTGTGGTTAATTGTGGTTGCAGATAAACACTGCAGGACTTTGTTCCTTAAGGAACAAGATTTACACACCTAAACCGTGGGTGGAACACAGTGGTTAAATATAATGGTTTGTTTATGACAAGTTTGAAGGCTCAGACCTTCATAGGACATGTAATTATTTACACCCTTATGTACTCTATCTTAAATTATTTCAGAAACAACACATTAGCCATTAGTGTACAGTAGTCACTTTGGATAAACGAATCAGCTAAATGTCTACTTTGTTTGCTACCCTAAAGATCGTGATGGTCCATGGCTTGGACTCCAAAACAACAGGAGTGGCTCTGTGTCCACCAAAGCAGATAGATCCAACTCAAAGGACTGCATTGCCAGTGGAGCCCTCGGTCCGTACCCAGATAAGCAGCAAGCTTCCTTTGCCACTGCTTGGCCTGAACAAAACGAGCCTTCCCTCAAATCCAAAGCTAAGTCCATCAAGCTCAAGAAGAACACCAAGACCGAAAACTCAAAGAAGCTGATCAGACAGAGCTCGAAAGACTCTGTGGTGCTCACAGGCTACAAGAACTTGAAGGTTCCTCACAGTGAAAAGACCATTAAGTCCAAAGACATCGACCATCAATGCAATCAGAGAGATGAGCTAGAGGATGGAGGTAAATCTCTCCTTCAGAATGAAACCACGACCACGCATTGTGCTCAGAATGCTAAAGACTGCACATCTAGCGACATTCAAGGTAGCACCACAATCCAGAGTGATGGCTTTTCCAATCTTATGAGTTTGCAAATACAGGCCAGGCCCCAGGCAGGTACTGGAGCAGAGGCCGCCGCTGCCAGAGTAGATCCCACACATCCACCTGCTGGCCTCAGACATATTGATGTCAAACCCAGTGACAAGGACCCCTACCAGGGCGATAAGGTCACCGTTCTCTTACCGCACCACCCAGAGCGCACCACCAAAAGGGATGTTCCAGAAATCACACAGACTGATTTCTCTGAGTTCAAGAGTCGAGTTGGAGATGGTGCTACGTTTGTTGGACCTTGTGGAGCTGCTTTGAGGAGCGATAATGTTCCTCAAGCCTCCTCCAGACTCTCAGATTCCGGAATTGAAAGCGAACCTAGCTCTGCGACTCAGCTAGCCCCGGTTTCTCTATCTCCATTTGCTCCTTCTGGGAGCGAAGCACCTACAGAGCTGATCCCTCAGAGACCACCTCCGCTCAGTCCTGCTTCCAGAGGAGCCACCGCATTGGAAGGCCTCAATCCTGAAAGCACCAGCGGCGTAAGTGGCGTCCAGTCTTCCCTCACCTCCATTAACTCACTCCCTTCGGATGATGAGGTGGAGACAGAGGCCACCAGCAGGAAGTCCAGCATCCTGGTGCAGGAACAGAGTCTCATCTTCTCCGGAGAATCTCAAAGCCTCCTGCTAACAAACTCTAGAGTCTTGGCTCAACAAAAAGCCAGTCACGGAGATGGGATGGACTCTATTTTGCAGTCCCGCTGTGAAACTTCTGCTTCTGACAGACTTGCCGGATCTACCGAGACAGATCTTCCAGGTGGTCCGGAAGCTTGTAGTGAACCTCAGACAGCAGCCCAGTCCAGTACATCAGTCACCAGCAGCACAGACTTGGTGAAGAAAGGCTTTGTAGAAAACTACTTTGGCTCTCGGTCCAGTACTGATATATCTGAAATCAGCCCTTTAGAGACGGCAGCCGTAACATTGGGAATTCAGACGTGTCCCAATACTAATGATGAAGAGGATGAGGAGGAAGAGCAGGAGCATGAGATGATTGAGAATGGTTATTATGAGGAGACTGACGGTGTGGTTTATGTTAATGGACTCCCGGAGGATGAAGGGAGGTGTGAAGATGGAGGAGCTGAGGGAAGAACACTGTTTTATGATCATCTGGGTTTGGAGCAGCTCCAGGAAACTTACATTCCCTCAGCCGGCATTCAGACACGGCCTACTGGACCAGCACCAACCAGCAGCGACCTGTGCTGGTACAAGAGCGCCCCCACTGCTCAGATGACAGCGTGAGTTTAGATTCCTTTTCTTTTTATTTTTGCAGTTTGCCATGCACAAGAAACCAAAAGATTCTCATATGTTTATATGTAATTCATTCATTTTTAAATATTGGGATTTTTTTTTGTAAGATTCAAAGCCTTTTATGCCAATTTAAAATAAAATCTTGAAAAAAGAATAAATAAATAAATAAATTGTTTGATTAAATTTTAAGTGCAGTCTAGTTATGGAAAAGCTTAACATTTAATAGTGTTAAATCTTGTTTTCATTCTCCTTCAGAAATCAGTAATTCTAATTTTCTCGTTATTGTGCTCAAACATTTATTTTTATTATCACAGTTGAAAATAGATGTGCTACATAACATTTTTGTGAGAACTGGTAAATTGTTTGTTTGTTTGTTTGTTTGTTTGTTTGTTTGTTTGTTTGTTTTATTGGTGTTGGCTTTTTATATATATATATATATATATATAT